>JAHWFP010099889.1:0-18976 GCA_023313725.1 Lithobius niger | reverse complement strand
CTGTCTACATTCTTTCCCCAACTTCGGAAAATGAATCATTCCCTTTTGCTTGCATTCATCACTGGATGAACCATCTGTAGTCAGAAGGAACTAATGGAGAAGCTGATTGACTGTCATCAAATCTCACGTCATGAACTAAAGATGGAATGTTCTTAAGATTGAAACTCATTCTGAGCAACATCTGCTGTAACATGAAAGAACAGAACAGAAAAAAAAACTTTCCAAATACAGGGTTCACCTAAATTTTTTCTCTGTCCCCTTGAATGACAAATGGTGAGGTCCACCTGCTTTTCTAACATTCAATCTTTTGTGGATTATCCCCTATCTGAACAAACGTTTGCAATCACTCTTTACCCATAAGTGCAAGTTAATGTTTCGACACATTTTGCTCAACTTGGTCTAATACGATTAATAAAAATGTGATACGTGGGGATTGTACAATCGCCCGCTATGTCGTTCTGGTCTACGGGATAGTGATACACTGATATTTAACTCAATTTCCTTACTTTACTCTTGTTACCAGTTTTTTTTTTATTTATTGCCAGGGTAGTGATGCATGTGTAAGAAGTTAGCAGTGGAAGGAGTAGGTAGCATTTATCAAGGTTAGCTCGATGTGAAAATAATAAAAGTTGGCAGCAAATTTGCAACAGCTCTGCAATAGGCCGACGTCCAGCTTATCTAAAATGTGAAAGCAAAAAAATAAAGAGTTAAAGACGTAGTGTGCGTCACATGTCCTCTTAAGGGAAGGGGCAGAAGGGCAAGGGAGGAACGAGCTATCAACTTCCTTACCACCAAGGTTAGACATGCCAGGGACCATAAATTCCCTAATGGAATCGCCACTCAGGTGGAAAGAGAAGCTGTGGAAAAGAAAGGTACGTACATGCACGTAAAAAGTCAAAATATAAACTTGAAGTAAAAAGTAAATACTAATAATAATAATTTTCTTTTCTTCTAAGATATTATTTATTGGTAAAAGTTTATTAATTTTGAGATTAAAATTCAGACATTGGTCATAAAGACCCGAGTACAAGCGCGCAAAGAAAACACATTGATTATTGCAATGTTAAATTCAAATATCGGTGGCTTCAAAAACCACACATCAATAAAAGTTAAGTTTAAAGATAAAAATAGAAAATCATTAAAAGGCAAATAAAAATAAAAACACTATCTTATCTTAAGCCATTGCAATGTCTACACAACAGAATACAAGCAAGTAATGCTGGACCATCTTGTAATGCATCAAAATTAAAATGTTAGCAAACACCCTGACAGATGTCATTTGTGCAAGTAGCTTGCTGAACTTGGAGAGTAGCGTAAAATACGATATTAGGTAAGCTACAGACATACCCTGCCTTTTGCTACCTTTTTGTGTTTTTTCACGTATTTTTACGCATTTTCACGTATCTTACGATTGAAGCTCATTCTTACGTGAAAAACGTGAAAAAACCGAAAAGGTAGCAAAAGGCAGGGTTTGTATGTAGCTTTCCTAATCTCGTATTTTATTCTACTTTGGAGCACGTGCCACGTCGTCAGACGGTATTCTATGGTTTTACTACATGAACTGCAAAGAAAAATTTTGACAATTGCTGTTAATCATATTCATGATCAGTTTTTTTTTTTAAAAGTGTCTGTGTTCTGTTGTCATGGAATAATAATAATAAAAAAAAAAACCAGAATAAAGACAGTCCACAAGATCATACTGCAAAGAAAACGTGAGAGAGGGTCAGTTTGGAGCCATCGCAATTCAAGTAGCTCCAGATTTAGAATAGGAAGACTCTCATTATATGCTCTGTTCGGGAGACAGAAGGCATTTGGTAAAATGTCTCTGAACATGTTCCATTACATTTATACCACATGCCAGTGCATCAGTACCTATTTCTACCCAATTAATAGGCCATTTCTCTCATCACGTCAATCAAGTCTCATGACATTTTGGTGAGTTGTATTCGAGCCGTCTGGCTGAATGATAGCTTACCTAACTGTTCGCTGTATATATATTTTCAACCTTCAAGAAAAACACTTCTGACACCAGTGTTATAGGCCATTCAATTTACTACAGAAAAGCTACTGTGCTATCCATCTTTTGTAAGATTACCCTCCTTCCCCAACTTTCTTCCTCAGCCCCATTCATCCCTGCTTTCCCATCTCTTTCTTCCTTTCATTGGTAGTCGGCTCGACACCCGTTTTTCATCGCTCCATCTCCCATTGGTCAGCCATAAACAGCCTGTTTGTGAGTGCATTCGAGATAAGCGAGCGACCGAACTCGAGCGTTGTACACTGCTTAAAAAAAGAGGCATTCGTGGGGATATCGGTTTCTTGGAGACCATTATCCCCAAGCTCATTCTCAAGTTACTGCACCAGTGCGTATCAGGTTTTAGTCCTAACTAAAGTGATTGGGTTGTTTGGAGCCCGGATCAGCCAAGATTCATTCTAAGAAATGCATATAACAGGATGTGTTGCAGTTATTGAAGTTGAGAACAACAGGAACAAAAGCTGGACACATGCAAACCATGTCTTCTACTCTGAAACGCTATTCCATAGGATTGTAATGACGCGAATGAGTTTGGTAGAATGTGCTGATTTCAGTCGGGCGAGGGGTAATCGTCTAACACGAAATTTGTATAATAGAAAATTGTCTAACACGAAATTCGTATAATGGAAAATCGTCTAACACGAAATTCGTATAATGGAAAATTGTCTAACACGAAATTCGTATAATGGAAAATCGTCTAAATGTTCCTGCCTCGCTCTCGCTACTGTGCTCGTTGCAGCAATACATATAACATCAGAAACCGCAGGTATATTATTGTGCAGTTAGACGTTTTTATCTATTATACGATATTCCATTTAGATGATTTTTCCATTATACGATGTTCCGTTTAGATGATTTTTTCCATTATACGATGTTCTGTTTAGATGATTTTTCCATATGATGTTCCGTTTAGATTATTTTCCAGATTTTTTATTTATGCAAATATTAGACAATTATCCCGTTAGACGATTTTCCAGTTAGACTTTCGTCTGACGTCCTGTTTCAGTCTGTTTGTAACCAAGATAAATGTTGAATCTATGCTCCAATTCACTTCAAATTTTCCACATGCACTTTATGCCCTATTTGTGGACTGAAATTCACAATAGCAGACCACAAAGAAGGTAAAGGGTTTCGGGGATGCACGATGACTTTTGAATACTTTGTCCAGTTCATTACGCTTCATCTGCATACAGCAGGCGTCTTAAAAATTCGTACGGTTAAACACTAACATCTATTGACGTCGGATGCCCGTGTAATCTAACGATAAAAAAATTCATTGCTTGAGTGTTTGATATTCCTTTAAGTTATTCAAAGGACTAAAGGCCTTTTTTTTATTTTTTATTTTTTTTTATTTTATTTTTTCCGTGTCAGTCTTTGAGGCCGTTCAGTCTGGCTCAGCGGTAGAACCTCGGCCTTTGATTTCAAAGGTCCTGGGTTCGATTCCCCGCTCAGGCAGTCTGACATATAAGTCCAAAAGGCAACGTAAATAGGTTTGCATCTGTATTTAGTTATTTCTTGTGAGTCTTTGGCTTTCCCGTCCTTAATTATTCAAAGGAGCTCAGTGATGGAATAATTATAGTATGCGTAGTAATTTTAAATATTGCTGCCGACTTAAGCTAAGTACACTTATTAGCATTTCCTCCAATAGTCAAGCAAACGCTCACAGATACAGATGCAGATCCATTACTGTTAGTTTGCCGGATTTTGAATGAAATTCCTGAACGAATAATTTGCTATATTCATGGAACATGAAAGCCCTGTGATAATTAATACCTTGGCATTGCTAGGGCACTGTCCTGGTTAGGAAAATACTCCAACTTTCAAAGGTTTCAAAGGATTTAACGAGCGTTAACCACTCCTGGTCATCTGCCAGAAGCCTTAAGGCCCTATTTCTGCAACTCCAACTTTATTTACTGAATAACAATATCGAGCAATTTATTAAACCTAGAGACTATATTTTGTATTCTGATTAGGGGTGGCACGCTACACAATTTTTTTATCGCGATAAAACTTTTTTAAATTATCGCGATATAATCGAAAATATCTCAATAAAATCAATTTTGAGGCTGGAGTAATCATTTTCATTTTGTTAATTAAAAAAAAAAACCTTGGCTAAAGCCTACTGTGCAACCTTCACGAAATGAATTGTGTGGTACTCATCATCTGGCCAGTAGACCTGAAAATGCATTTGCCATTCGCCATTCTTCCTCACAACTTATACACTGTCCTTTCTGCTGATACTTTATGCTTAAATATTGTTTACATTAAACTAACTTTCCCATCAGCTAAAGTGGCTAGCAACAGTATTGCACACTTGGTTCGAGAGCCCTTGTGCTTACGCACACAACTCTGCTAACTACTTGTTTCTAGCTATTACGGTTTCCGAGATATGACAATTTAAGCATCGAGGTTTGCACGATAATTCGATAAATCAGAAAAAGTGCGATACGATAATCAACGAAAATTTTCATCGCGATATTATCGAATTATCGATTATCGTGCCACCCCTAATTCTGATCCAAATCCGTTTGTTCACAACAACATTTTGTCAGAAATAAATAGTTTGTCCCTATTTACATAACGGCTTTTGGTGTTAAAAGGAAGGCACGATCTAGCTGGGTCACTTTCACGCTGCATTCGGATGGAGGAAGCAACTAAGTTTAGCTCTGAGGTTAGGTTCAAAAACTTTTTTCTTTAAATTGTCACATGCTCTCCTTTCATAATGGATTTTTAGCGTTTTGTTAATTGGTAGGATTTGAATATGTTTCAGTGTACCTTTTAATGTTTTTATTCTTTTATGATTTTCAACCTAATAGGCATTTTATCACCGTGATAATAAGATGTATTAATCTCTGCAAAGTTACTGCTTATTATTGGAGCGAATCGCATCACACAATAACCACTGCATCAATTAAAACCAGATTTTGCACATTGATAGCGTACACCTAGAGGTGGTGTGTAAAATTTTTTTTATCGGAAATGTTGTTGGGAACAACATCATCCAGCGATGCACTGCGAAAGAAACTGGACAAAGAAATAAAATGCGATGAGCAATCGAAAAGATGAGCCGCAATGCTGTCTCCAATGCACTTGCAATGTACTCGCAAACAATCGTCTGGGCCGAATCCATTGTTTGTGTGCTTGTGTTGTGCCGTCAACACCATCCAGCGACACGCTATGAAAGCAAATGGCCAAAGAAACAAGATGCGATGACTCAACCCAAAAGATGAGCCACAACACTGTCTCCAATGCAACACGGGTTAATTTGACAATCTTTGCAGTTTACAATAATTTTCCCCCACGTATTGTTTTAACATTAAATTTTTAAAAAATAAATGTATATGTAACTTTAATTTATTGTGCGATTAGTACTCACTTTTCTCCATTTCGATGACGCCCTAAGTTTATGTACGTGCACCTTTCGGGTTTCTTTAAACAACAATATTTCTAATTATTTAATTAACGTAGCTTTTAATTAGTGTACTCTATCGACCATTGCAGTATATCATCCATCTGCCAAAGGGGTTAATTCGTACTAATTCACTGATTTGTCTGTCGCCCAAGCAGATCTCCTTATTTATCTTAATGCTCATGTTGTTTACATTTATATTCGTTATTCTGTAGCAGTTCGGTAAATTGGATTGTGTACCATTGATGCAATTGTAATATCAAAGACTATAACTAATAATAAACAAACTAGCCAAGGCATAAAGTGTTAATACGGGATAATTTATTGTTGCTTCAACGGTCAATGTTAATATGATGATCCGTCTCTCAATGCAAATATTTATTGTTATTAATAATTATTTATTAACGTAATGGTACACGCTGTCAACGTAATCTTCTCTACTGTGTTTATAGTAATATTTGAAAAGATGACCATTTCAATGTTCATTCAGTTGTTATGAATACGGCAGGCTAAAATACGACTTTGAATTAGTTTATTTATGGCCTACTTTTTTCCAGTTTGTCACGTAAAGAATCCCTCCTTTATAAACATGACGATGACTCCATTGACCAGTTATTTTAAATACTTTTTTTTACATGGTAATGATATCACGTTAACATAACATCAAACGAAAAAAATAACGGTCATACAGTTAGGGGCCGTCCGTATATATCGTCACACTGGGGGGGGGGGGGGTTGATTTATTGTGACAGTTGATTTAATGTTACCCAGGGGTGGGGGACGCCTTCATTTTGTTGGCGTATTATTTAGGAAAACTGTAGTTCAAGTGCAATTCCATTTATGCACACAGAAAAATTTCTAGATTTAAACCCGTAGATTCAAAGACATTTGAAAAAAGTATCACACAATTAAGTATAAGCAAATGTAAAGTACTTTGAAATATTACATGGGGGGGGGGGGACGAAGGGTTGATTGCGATGTGACGTAATTATTAAAGGGGTGTTTTCAATTTTACGATATTTGTGACAAAGGGGTGAGGGTGTTTCAAAATACGGCAAAAGGAATGACAGTGGCGTAACTAGTGGGAGGGCAAAGGGACGATTCGCCCCCTCGGTAAGATTTTGAAGGCTTATTCGGCAAATTGGCCTAGTCACTTTTTGCATGGCTGTAAAGCCCTTGACTAACCTGAAACCTATCTTATTTATAAAAAAATAAGTATGGAGTATGAAAAA
This sequence comes from Lithobius niger, assembly GCA_023313725.1. NCBI lineage: Eukaryota > Metazoa > Arthropoda > Chilopoda > Lithobiomorpha > Lithobiidae > Lithobius > Lithobius niger. The sequence continues at coordinate 12,303 of JAHWFP010099889.1, read as the reverse complement.
CTGAAAGACTTGCGTTACAATTTTTTTATATGTGTAATGCAGTCAGCAAAATTGATTTTATAAAAATGCCTATTACGGCATTTTACAAGGTCAAAAAATGCCAGAAAATAGCAAAAATTCATCAGCCTCTGGGACCCCGCTGGTGGAGCACCCACCATTCCCCCCAAACCCGTTAGCTGTTTTCCCCGTCGCACCATTTGGCTAAATGGCTAGTATTACCCCCTCAGTACAAAACCCTAGTTACGCCACTGGCATGACATAATATACGGACGGCCCCTTAACTAAATATAAATATGAATTAATTTCGAAAACCCAACCCTTTAGCACGTCAGGCATCGCTCAAAGTGCAATCATCCTGTGTTTCACAGTAAACCTGATGCAGGCCAATGTGTTTTAACTCCACGTCACAATCAAATAAATGTGATAACCTCCTGTAGCCACATAGTTCACTGGATATAAGACAAACTTAAACTATAAGTTAAGTTACACACGATAAGCATGCAAAATTACCGTTATCTTATACTTAAAACACGGAATTTTGTTGTTGTGAAGCGTATTTCTGTGCTACTTCAGCAGCATGAAACATTATATTTATTTATCTATGACGTATGGCACAATTTCCTTTTTCTTAACGAGATCTACTTTCTTCTTGTTTTAAACATTTTTGCAGTGTCACTTTTCTACAACTGGCAATTCTTGTGGCAGGGGTGATTAGTAGAATAGTTACTAAAGGAATTATTTTTCCATATTTTTTACACGTTCGCACTTTACTATACCACACGCCATGGCTGTTTGCTGTGACGTTCATATCACGTGACTGGGCTAGTCCAATCAGACGGCCAAACAGCCGTTGTTCTCGTTTGTCATTGGCTAACTCATGGTGACGTCACGGCAAACAGCCATTGCGCATGGTTTAGATGGTAACATTTGTGTTTAGGCCTATAGCTGCGGTTTTTTTTTATTGTTTATTTGTGTTATACTCCACTAAAAGAAACTTATTATAGAGTTAGATGTCTCGTGTTCTTGAAGGCAAAACAATGAAATGCTATGACAACTTCATTGAAATCTGGTTTTGGCACTTCACCATGAATATTGGTTTCTTTGTTAAAACAAATTCTCTTCCAGACTTTATTTCCTTCCGCTGGGGAACAAAGTCTACAAATTTGCCACGAAATCTTGAAGAGTGAGGCCACTGTAAATCAGTGGTAGATGTAGATCAGTGGTAGATATTCCTACATGTTGTGCTAGCCTCTCCTGATACATACTAACAGAATCAGGGACCTTAAATAAGTATTCTGACTCGTTATTCTCCAGTTTCTGTCGAATGTAATGCAGTAGATCGACACCTGCAAAGCCCTCTCACATACCGAAACCAGAGGCCTTGGTCTTTAGAATGAGTTTCCTGCATCTATTGTACAGATGTGCTAAGTAATGCTTATATTTGGCATCTATGGCCACCAGACCGCCACCACCACTTAAGAAAAGCTTCAAGCTTTGGATCCTGAAGATAGTTTGCGCATTCTTTTACATATTCACAACTGTCATCTGTTGCAACACTGTGCTAAGATTCATTCCAACGGGGTCTGGTTCTGAGAAAGTGAAACAAATAGGTTCCTTAAGCTTTACCAAAGATTCTTTTCCTCGTATAGTGCGGCTGGAAAAAATGTCTTCATGAATGGTGACCTCATCGCCGTTATTTTTTTTTTCCCCTTCAGACTTTGCAGCTTTTGACCTGAGATACGTGTGTCAAAAGCTGCAAACTCTGAAGAAAAAAGTATACACGCTTTGTGTATGCATGCTTTGTGCCATTTTGCTTCATTTGGGTAAATAAAAGTAGTCTTCCCTCCATCGCCATCTTCAAGATATTCCACGGAAATATTTGATGGAAGCTCATCTATTTTTCAGGCTTGCATTTCTTGTAAAAACCTTAATTTCTTCGGGCAGCATTAGGATTACATGACGGCTGACACAAATAACATCTTTACCAGTCTACTGAATTACGTGCCAAAGAGGATAAGAGCTGAAAATGTCAACTTTTACCATGCTCAGCCGTCTTATCAAAGTTTCCATACACAGTTGTTATTCGGAAAGGAAATAATGTATTAGGTACCAAATAAAAAATACTAAAATATTTAAATGTTACTATAACAAATATTCACATCGGTGATCCACTGGGATGTGTACGAATGTCATGAACTGCACTTTACAAGCAGGTAGACTCTGTTAATGCAGAAATAAATTTAATTTGAACTGAGTAATTACGACTCGGTCAACTGTTTCATGACCAAATTGCTAATTGCTGGCATAAAAATTGTGGTAAGTACTATACGCACATCGAGTTAGGCAGAAACTGCTTTCTGTGGCAGCCATAGTGACTATCTGTCAAGCTGAATCCTAAGGGCTAAAATTTCGGCTGCTGCAACTCAAATTATAATTAATGGCAGAAATTTGGCGGAAGGTACTATTCACACACTGAGGTATAAGCTGGCTAAAACCCACAATTTCTATGGCTGCCATCTTGAATAATAAGCGCATAAATTTGAGGGCTTAAATCATAAAATTAGTGTAGGCCTAGTAGTCAGTTGTTTTGTGGACAAAGTGCTTATTGTGGTAGAAAATTGTTGAAAACTAATATTCACATATCGAAGTAGGCTGAAAGCTGTGATTTGTATGGCCGCCATCTTGAATCCTAAGGGCTTAAATTTGGGGTACTGCAAATCAAATCATAAAATGAATGTAGGCTAGTAGTCAGCTGTTTTTTGGACAAAGGGGTAATTAATGGCAGAATCTTTGTGCCGAATGATCGTTGTTTACTGGTTTCGCAAGTACTGAAGGTTTAAATAGGGTAAAGATATTTTGCTTTTTCTTCACTGTTTTCATTCGACTCATTGGCGACACAGCCATCTTCAGTTTTCTAATCAGCACATCATGTCTATCATTCAGCCAAAAGCTTTGTGGGTTTGGAGAATCTGAAATGATCGCCACTTGCTGTTTTGGAAAACAACGAATATTGAAGTAGAGCGCATAAAGAAATTTTGCTTTCTTTACGGTCTTTTATTATTATTTTGTTTTGCTGTTCTTGAGCGGTTTAATTCTGTTGATGTAGCATTTCATCCCACTCATCGGCGACACAGCCATCTTCATTTTTATAAACAACGTATCACGTCTATCATTTGGCCACGAATCCTCAATGGAGTTGGTGAATCTTTGAATTGAATGATTGTCGTTCACTGTTTTTGAAAATACCAATTTCCGCCCATCTTTTCTCCTTTTATCTTTTAAATTCCTGAACCCCGAAAAAGCAGAACGGTCTTTTTCCCTCAAACGACACGTATCCCCCATCCATCCATTATTATAAGCAATCTCCCTCCCTCCGAGTCGGGTCCTATTCACTCTGCGTTACTCTTACGATATTGCAAACTCTCGCTATTCCAATACGAGAACGCGAAACGAACGAGAACAAGATGAAAATGTCCCGCTGTTCCGAAGTTCTTCTGCCTTCTCCCGCCTCATTCGTCCTTTTTTCTTTTTCTTTCGTCAATCTGTAGAAAACTCCCGTCCTTCGTCTGCTTGCATTCCGAGAGTACGTCCGAACATCGACTCGGTTGTTGAAAACAGCTGCGTTTCGTTGTGGGCTTGTAGCTTTTGCCGGCAACCAGTTAAGCCTACAAACTGGTGCAATCTCCTGCAATGTTGACTGCCGCCATCTTAATAGTGTCCAGGAACCAGGTGGCGACTTCAATTTGCAGTCAGAACTGGTGGCAATGTTGTTGGCGTCCTCATGGTACGCCCTTAGCATGGAAGTAGTTTTTTTCCCTCCTCGCTTGTTTCTTTTTCAGCTCCATTTCTTTTTCTTAGTTTTGCCACCCCTCAGGTGAGTACCAGTGTAATTTCCGGTGGGCCATTTATCTCTTGCTGTGTACGGCTTTTCGATCTATTACCCAACCCAAACCCTACCTCACTCTTCCGTGCTGCGTGTATGTGTGTGCCACCGCACATTAGCTTGTAAGCTGCTTTGAACTGCTCAATGGCTGCGTGTTTGCCTTCGTTGCACCACTCATCCACCCAGCCTTTTACGAGGCTAGACTGTTTTCAATATAGATATGTAGGTAGATTTGCCTTGCTTTTGCAGCTGTGTTTTTGCGGAAGTGTGCATACGCTCCTATAGTTATCACCGATGAACAACTGACAAAGCCAAACATTGTAACACTAGAAAAGGAGGATCCATCCTGTCCTTTACAACTACGGGTTTTAGGAGGAAAAAATTCCCTTGTTAGTTTTCCTTGTTCTGCCTGATTTTTTTTTTCACATAAAATGTTTCCGGCCAACAAGTCAATTTTTACTAGTGGTTTGGAAAAATAAAACCGCAAAATCCAAGATTTTTTTCTATCTCAAGAAAAAATAATGGCAAGTTTGAAACTGCAGTTTTGTACAGATTTCACATATGGGATAGCATCGAGAATGAGCTTATGAAGGTTGTGGCCTGCAAGTCTAGGGGTTTGCAGCCAAGTGTCACACAAATTAGGCAAGGTTCCGGCGTCGTAGGATCAATCCAAATCCAGCATCGGACGTTCACCCAACCAATGCCGAAGCTCCTCTCTCACTCCAGCGGCCGAGCTTGCCTTTTATGCCAATGCCTGAATGACAGAAAGGTGATGTAATTCCCAAACCGTGCTTGGTCAAATGTCAATGGGTTGCATTGGCTGGCAATTTCCGCCGGTATTCAGCCGCTATGTTGCATTGATTACACGGCTTTGATATTCTCAATCTGTGTAGATGGCTGATTTCTTTCAAGTATTCTTTCCGTTCAGTGAATGCCGAGTTCCGCACTCGTGCTTCAGCGATACGCAATAGAACTGATTTCGAACAAATTGTAGCAAGTCAGAGTTGCTATTTAATCTACCATTTTGCTCAGCAACAGCAATCTTAAGTTTCCACTGGTGCAGAGAAAATTAGGTTGTTAGTACCTACCCAATTTAAAATTCAAACAAATTTTGGCCAATTTTTTTTTAAAAGCTGTAAATGCACCAGTGGTAATTCCAGTGTCGAAATAAACGGACCAATGATACTTACCTATTTCTTAGAGCAAGCTACACCTACCTTGGCACGAGTTTTTGTAACCTGAATTCTGTAATACTGGCAGTGGTTGCGGATATTAGCTGTTCCCGTAAAAGCCATACTTTTTGGAACAAGCTGTTGGGATATATTTGCCCCCAACGTTCTTGTTTTTGTCCACATAACGTGCATAAAAAAGCATCTTAACATGTTTTCCGTTTCACATCCTGCGTTCTGGCAGCAAAACCACCATTTTAGCGTTGCTTCCCAAAGAATAAATTCGTAATCATGTTTTCCATTTCCCAGCACGCCGCTCACAAAGAGCCTTCAATTCTTCAGTTCCAGCAGGCATTTTTCGCTAGCTCAAAAAAGAAACGTCTTGTATTATACAGCCCTCATTGTATACATAGACTTATACAGCCTAATATCGCCAGTCTGTCGGCATACTTCCTCCAGCGAGCAGCGCAGCGGGCAAGGCAAGCAAGCGTGAAACGGAATGCATGGCTTATTGATTTCACCGAGCGCTGCTACAAATTGAAACACAAGAGTAGCTGCTTTCATTACTGTTCTCCTTGGCTGACGGATCAGCTAGACCCTATACCAAGTTGTTTTCTGAGCTCGCTTTTCGCCAGATAAGGCTGGCGGCTCGCCTCCAGAGAGATGATATATAAGGTGACTGGGGGTTTATTGAAGAGGACGTAGCGAGGGGGAAAGGCAGGGCCCGACCACTCCAGCGGTATTACTATTTGGGTCCATAGCTTCGGGCTGCAGCAGCCATAATGTTAATGTCGTATATCCTGTTGGCGGCGTGTTTGTTTGGTGTCTTGGATGGGATTATGACTTTGTGAACTATAGCATGGTTCTGTTTTGGGGGGTTTCATGTTTATGGATTTTTTGTTGGAGGGTGGGATTGGAGGATAATGGGGCTCGTGTTATTCTGCTATTTTCATGCTTTTACAAGTTGTTTTCATACTGGATTGTATATATAATTCTTAAATGTTATTCAGCTTAGTCCCTTTTAATCTTCTGTACAGCCATACCGGCTGAGAAGACCATTGCAACGACTTTGTCCGTCCGTCCGTCTGTCCGTCGCTTTTTTCAACTTCGCAACGGTACCAGATAGAGACGACCACGGTTTACAACGCTAGATTCAGTGTCGAAAGTTAGTTTAAAAACACGGCAAACTAAAACATCGTTACTTCCTTATAGCTGATAGGTTTCATTGACGTAACTAAATGAAATAATAACATTTGATCGTCGAACTGAAATCATAAGAATAACGCGTAGCCGTAATAACAAAAAGACTTTGGCTTCGTTTAAAAGTCTCGTCGTATTGTTGCCAGTGATGGGCAGAATCATCTTCGTAATGATTTAACTCACTTCAAATCATTCGATTTTCTACCATCTTTGAATTTCAATCATCAAGCTCCGAATGCAGTCACGATTTAATTCAATTCACAAATCGCTTACATTCTCGAGCGTGAAGAGTTAAATCATTCGAATCGTCGAAGGGTTAAATCGCCTTTGTATCACAAATCAGTTCGAGTCCAAGCCAGCTACGATTTAAATCGAATCGCGAGTTGAGTGGCCATGCCTTGCTGACTGATTCCTAGTGTAGTTACCTCCACTTCATTTCAGCAATTCGATTCAATTCAAATCATTAATGTAAAATTTCGCTGAATTAAATTGAATCAAATCATGGATTAGCTGAATCTCAGCTAACTTCCGTGAATTGAATTATTTTCGCAAGTTCTTCTCAAATCATTCTCAAATCGCGATTCCACTCGTCTGTTTTTGAATTGGTTCATGATCGATTCGCGATTTAATTAAATCACGATTCTCAAAAGTTGTGCAAACAAATGATGATTTGAATAGCTTCGAGTATCCATTCATGTAACTTTTGCAACATTATTTTTTTCAAATCGCTCGCAGATCGCGAATGGGCTAAGTCCTATTTGATTTGATTCACGATTCGAGTCACGATTCAGTCGAATCACAATTCTGTTTGGTTACTCAAACGAATCACGATTTGATTTGAAATTTGTCGAATAGTTGTAACGATTCAATTTGATTCATGCGCAGTCCTCACCATATTTATAGATTATGAATATACAAAAATTCTTTGCAAGTAATGCTTTAAAGATAGCCACCCTTTTCACATGACGAAAACTCCTCTTCTTCTACTTCCGTTCTACCGCTTTAAGAATGAATGTTTTCGGCCTTATGCATTGCTACCTTGCAAACAGAAATTGTTACAAGGCATCGACAACAATACCCTTCACGTCACTTTCTTCTATTTCAACTCCTCATCTAGCTCCGTTTTACCGTTTTATTATAGGCCAACAGATAAGAATAAATAGGAAAGAAAAACGAGCTCGTTTGATGTTTAAGGTAAGGCTTAACTGATCCAAAGTCAAAACAGCAAAGTAACACAAATAAACTTTCCTGTAGGCCTGTAAGGTTTCTCATACCGCAGTGTTCCTGTACTGCTGTAAGTTTTTACAGTTTTTACTTTAAAACACGATAGGTCTACTTGGCTAAACGATATTGCTGAAAAATCGTAAAAACCATACTTTCCATGTGCTTAGTACAGACCTACTGATTAAGGAATTCAGGGTTTGTGTGACTCCTTTAAAACCTGGAAATGTCGTTGGAAATAAAAATGAAACACCAGTCTTGAATATAAAATCTTGAAAAGTGGTTTCTCTGTTCCATGAAAATATTCATTACCTAATTTTAGCATTCTCCTTCTCCTTTGATCTGTGCGTGCAATGTAGAGATTAAAGCTCTATGGTCGTCCGGTCCTGATACCTACCGTGCATGCGTGGCCTCTTCTATATAAACGCAGACAAAGGCCTATTCTTCATCTTTCTTCTCTAGCCTTCCACCTGAATGGTCGTGTTCTCTTGTGCAAGTCACCTTCACTGATTTCCCCGACTACGGATGCCTCGAGCAAAAGGTGCAACTTTGGATCCCCTGCCCCATGTGTGTTCCTCATTGTCTCCGCTACTTATCATTTCAGATGACCCATCTCTTCCGGAAAATTCGGCGGTATCGGATTCCTCTTCTCGGTCTCCCCAGGCAGTTGCCAGTTCTGCGGCCAGGCTTGCTTTCGGCCCATTTTCCTCCGAGCTACCGGTTGCCTCCACTGTCACCATGTACAGTCCTTCCACCTCGCCAGTCCAATGCGCACAGGCGGAACCCACTCGAGATCTTCGGTATCTTTAAGAGGAACTTTTCAGGGCTAAGTAATGATATTCCCACCTGAAACTCAAGTAAAGGCTCGGCGCGCTAAACAAAAGCCCATGGATGACCCCATTGATCTATCGTCTTGTTCATTCCAGCGTTCGACGTCTTCAGCGTCACTGATTGTCAAACTCTTTCAAGGGAACGAGTGCATGCACTCACGGACTCCGTCCTCCGATCTTTCAAACGCAAGCGGCCAGCTTCCCCTGCCTCCGCTCCTCCACTACACTTTACAAATGACTGGGTACAGTCCACTGCAAAGAAAAAATTCGCCTCTCAGCCCCCGGGGCTGCGGATTCCTCCGGTACACCCAACCTGTCTCACCGATCGCAGTCTTCCCGACAGCATTCCTCGTCAGCTGGCGTGGATGCTTCTGACTCGGAGTCAGGCAACCTCCTCAACACATCGAACTCTTGGATTCCTCTTCCCGGTACGCTCCACCTGATCACCCGGTGGACCCCGATCCCTCAGAGATTCAGTTCCCCGATTTGATTAAGGCAGTTGAAACAATCATTCCGGATCGTTTCCTTTATAAGCCATCACCACAAGACACCACGCCTTGCAAGAATCGTGGTCTTTCGACTTGCCTCGGTTTTGGTCTCCGCGGCCAGCTTCCTCGCCAAAACCCAGTTTTTGGACAATTAACGACTTGGCTTCGGACCGACGACCTCATCTTAGGAAACACTCCAATGTAAGAATTAGATAAGGAACCTCCCCCTCCTCGAGCTGGGCAGGAATCCTTCTTCTTTCGACCATCTGGTGATGGCGCCGCAAACCCGTGGAATTTCGATACCAATTCAATCGGAGTTCTCACTTCAGATGCCTGCATGGATTTCAGCACCTCCCCAGTCTATCATCAGTTCCCATATTGGTTCTACGAGACAGCGATGGCTTCTCCGTCTCGGCCTCCGTGCGGCATCCCAAGCCGATGTCCTCAATACAGCTGCTAAAGGCTGGTGCATGGACCCATCTCTGGAAGAAACCAAACAACTGGCTTCACTGGTCAGCCAAGTCTTCCCCAAAGCTTGCTTCACCACCTTTCATTCAATAAACTGGTTCACACGGGCGCTCTTCAACTCCACTTTCTTGCTGCGAGACATCATCCTCAACACGGCCCCGAACCTTCATGACTCCACTGGACATATCCTCAGGAATCATCCGATCCACGAGGCAGATACCCTCTTTAATGGTCTCATTCCGAAGCTTGCGCCTCACCTAGACATCACATGCAAGCCGAAACCCTACAAATCCAAGGGACAGAGATGCCAACGATCAGCAGGCCCTTCGATTCCTCCGGAGTCCAAGGACGATTGGTTCACGGTCTCTCGTTCAGACACCCGACCACCTCACTTGTCGCCTTGTCGTCCTCAGTCACCCTTTCAGTACAAGGGTCAGGGATGCGGCCGCAGCCACCCCTACAGCCGTAGCCAACACCCAATCCCCGAGGTTGTCACTCTCCCAGATCCCAACAATGATCCCGGACTTCTCGTTGACAATTACCGATTGCCAATGCCGGTATGCAGCACCTCCGTTTCTTTCAATTGGCTTGGCACGAGATCACCTCGGACCCATTGGTTCTTTCTATCATTAACCCCACGGCTTCCTGTCATCCTTCCTCCGAACGGCTCCATTGCGGAGTCCTCCCTGGACAGAGGTGGTACAACCAGACCCCCTTCTCATGGGAGAAGTTTCTTCTCGCCAAACATGCCATACAAGTCGCACCTGAGTCGGATTATTTCATCCTTCGGCCACTAAATCAGTTCATCAAGAATCCCCACTTTCAAATGTCAACCATGGACTTCGTTCGACATTCACTTCTCCCTGACGATTGGGCGATTTCCATAGACTTAGCGGACGCCTATCTACACATTCCTCTTCACACTTCGGTTCAAAACATCTTTCGTTTCCTCTACGACAGAGTTATTTACGAGTTCACCTGCCTCCCGTTCGGTTTGAACGCAGCTCCCCGGATCCTCACAATGGTTCTAAAGACCGTTCTCGTATGGTGACAGCAACACGGCATTCGCGCCGATGCCTATCTTGATGATTGGCTCCTTCCTCATCAAGATAGTAACCATCTCCTCGCGAACAGATACTCTACACTTCGTCTGTTACATCGACTAGGTTTTGGCATCAACTTCCCCAAGTCCACCCTACATCCTGCACAGACTTTCATTTTCCTCGGAGTAACATTCTACCTTTGCCTGGCAGTCGTCATGCCATCCCCAGAAAGGATACAATTATTTCTCAAACTTCGTTCTTTCCTACGGTCACCGGTCTTCACCCGTCTCCAACTGGCCTCCCTCATCGGGTCGTTAGATTCCATAGCCCTCCTCGTCCCATACGGTAGGTGGAATTGTCAGACCTCTCCACCTTTTTCGCATTGGCAAATGGCCTCCTCAAGTGCTCATAGACGACCAGCCGTGGACTCAAATCAGCCGACTTCCCCACGGCTATTTAGCTAAAATGGAGGAACATTCTTTTTCAAACTCACACGGTTCCCCTACACGAACTGACACCAGACGTACTCCTGTTCTTCCGATGCATCTCTCCAAGGAATGGGGAGCCAACATCGGAAACTACACTTACTGCGGCATCTTGCCAAGCAACAGCAACAAACACATCAATGTCCTCAAACTCCAAGCAGTTCTCCTCGGTCTGCTACACTTCCAAGACCGACTGGATGAAAAGGTAGTACAGGTGCATATCGACAACACTACGACAGTTGCCTACCTACGTAACGGGGATGGTGGGGTCACTCGATCCCGGCTCCTGCATCACATTACCTCTGACATCTTTACCATGTGCATCCAAGGAACATTACCCTCCTACTTCTACACGTTCCGGGCAATCACAATATGATTGCGGATTCCCTGTCACGACGATCCCCACCAGCGGGCAAGTGGGCCCGAAAAACATCCATCTGCACATCTCTCTTCCTGCTTTGGCGATATCCATATTTCGACCTCTTTGCCACGAGATTCAATGCTAAACTTCCCCACTTCGTCAGCCCAGTCCCCGACAGCCAAGCTTGGGCAGTGGACGCTCTAATAATGGATCGGAGTCGCCTCTTCGGGTACCTCTTCCCCCTACAAAGCTGCTCCCCCTAGTCTCCGCAAATTTCTCAGACTCCTCTTCATCCTGGTCGCCCCAAATTACCATTAGCCGCATGGTTCCCCCTTCTACTCAGCCTCCTGGTGGATTCTCCTCGCCATCTCCCGGAGGCCCCGTACTTATATATGTGTAGCCTGTGTGGATGCTGTAGTAACTCGAAAGAAATAAGCACTGGGAAGAAAAAAGTCCAGGGATGAAATAAAAAAGTACGAAAGTCGCTCCATGACACCGTTCTTGGCGAATTTCGAGCCAAGGCTACAGACCTGACCAAACCTACAATCACAACTAAACGTACGAATGACGAAATACTTATTTTTTCCTTCCAATACATGAGTTCAATAATTCATTAGGGTTATAAAGCTTATTTTTTTTTTTTTACAGTAAAGGGGTGGTAGGTAAAAATACCCCCGGAAAAAATACCCCAGAAAAAATACCCCGGAAAAAATACCCCCGGAAAAAATACCCCCGGAAAAAATACCCCTGGAAAAAATACCCCCGGAAAAAATACCCCTGGAAAAAATACCCCCGGAAAAAATACCCCTGGAAAAAATACCCCCATTAAATACGGTCAAAAATATTTAAATGTGAATTAAAGTAGACTGAATTCAGTGGCAGATTCTTCCATAAAATTTTCCATAAACTTCTTCCATAAAATTCTGAAAACCTTTTTATTTTGCTCTTCTTTATTGTATTTTATGGGTGCACGGAAAAATAAAGTTGATGAAAAAAAAATGGGGGAAGTGGTGAGGAGAAAAAGTTGCCCTCAGTAAGATAGAATTCGTGAAATCACGACGTTTCCACCAAAACTGAAATAGAAGGTGGTGGTGGAATGTTATGTTTTCCCGAATCTTTTTTTTAATGTCTATAGTCGATCAAATTCAATATTTT
>JAHWFP010099887.1:0-13103 GCA_023313725.1 Lithobius niger | reverse complement strand
CGATCGAAATCGAATCGAACCCAAAATAATAATATCGCACACCCCTACTCAATGGCAGTAAATATTGTATTGATGCACCTCTAGAATAGGCTTGAGCGATACCGGAGGAAACCAAGAGGATTTCCGCAATGATGGAAAACGGAACAACAAAATAGCAATGGTCACAATGGAAATAAAATGGTGAAGTTGATTTAGTGGCAGTGTGGATGCAGCAGGAGATGAGAGCGGGCCACAGTACAACCAGTACAACGCACCTTTGCTAATACTTAGGCATAGGTGTGGACACTTAGGATGTATGCTAAGGCCCATGACACCCTACAGAGGGCCCAGACCAAATCAATGCAGCTACATTACTTTCTATTGCCGTCCAAGGGTTTAGTACAACACTGTGGTATGGTACACAGCTTTGTATTACAGCACACTATAGCTTACCTCAAAAAAAACTTACCCAATGGTGCACGATAATTCGTCAGTGGACCCAAGTGCTTCGAAGACTGCATCATCTTTAGGTCTTCTTTCTCCCGTGAACAAAGAAGATGTACCTATCACCACAAGAACAGAACACTTTGAACTGCCAGCAAAAACAAAAACTTCCTTTTTGTAGGAAGAGTGTTCATGTGCAATGCACATATTTTTGGATATTTCCTCTCCCTCTTTCCCTGCATGAGAACCATTCTTTAAAAATACATGCATCTTGTTGCAGTCATATCAACCAACCCTCTCCAGTGTCGGTCGCCACTCACCATCTAGCAAACGAAAATCAACGGTTGGCCTAAATTAGCCCAACTTGCCAAAACGTTGCCTAGCAATAGAGAATGACACTCAAACAGCAATATCTTGGGCATCGTATAAGCTAGAGACAAACAGTTTGTGGCGTTGTGGTCAGAATTTTATAAGTGCTACACAAAGGCCTTTTCCGTAATAGTACTGGGGTAACAATTTTTTTTTTACAACTACGTAAATGCATAAATTAGAAAAACCATGCATAGTGCAAGATATTTATGGTATGTGGCGAGTAAAAATAGTGAAATGGGGAGTACTTTTTAAGGTCTACTGGCAAAGTGGCGACTGGATTGACATTCGAAAGGGTTGTAATCAATGAACACACATTATTCTCATCCAATTATTGGCTTTACACGATATTTTGTTTCGCTGTAGAGTAACATCTTCATGATGATGAATTGTTGATAGATGAAGGGCAGGCTGCAAGTGATGTGTGTTGGCGGATGCACAATGGTGAAAGCGGAAGTAGGTTACGGATACGACTACTGTATATGCTCCCTGCTGGAAGTTGGTGTTATCTTGAATGAAGGCTGTTAGTTGCGAGTCTGGTACGGACGTATTTTTCTGTTCAAAAGACGGAGCTTACGCTCAATTACGTGCATGGCCTTCATTGACCTACTCCTACCTCCACAGCTTCTGCATCCGTCACCACAAAACCTTTCCAGTCCACACACATTGTTTAGCTACTTTACCAAACGTTCATCAGCATGCTCTAATCACTCCTGAAGAAGTTATTTTGCAGAGAAAACATGTAAACGAATGAAACCAGGTTCCTAAAGTAGGGCGAGAATCGGGAAACATCCTGAAAGCATTGTGTGAGCGCTGCTCACATTTGCAATATGGCCTCCACCTAATAATTGGAGCATTACAGATAAATACAGGGTGGATAGAATCCAAAATGAGAAGAACTTGGTGCATCATGGCTACACCAAACAAAAGATGAGAAAAGTTCTTTTTCAATAACTTCGAAAAATAGGGCCCACTTAACTTTTTTTTCCCTTTTCTTACCAGTACTTTTTTGTTTCTTTTCCTAATACTCCACACTAGAAAGTTTAAACAGCAAATGTAACCAAAGTTCAAAACACTTGAGTGCTGGTACAAGCTGCGCTCGCAAATTTTTTGGCAAGCACCGTTTTTAATTGGTGAAGATAGCTTCGCTAGTCTTCTTCATGCGCACAAGAATCACAAGAATCTGTTCGTTAGCTGGTTTACATCAGATTCAGGTGAGCTTGAACCAACAGCGGGCAGTTTTAAGTTCAACTGAATCAGATGTGACCAAAAAAACAAACGAATGCTTGTGGTAACGCTTAAAGCGACAAGCGAAGCTGCGATCAACGACTGGAAATTGTGCTTGTCAAATAAATTGTGAATGCAGCTTGTATTTGTACTTAAGTTTTTGAATTTTGCGTTCATTTGCTGTTTTAACTACGTTTTGAATTCATAGTAATAAACCACATGCATCATTTGCACACTTTAGAAGGTACTGTCAACATCAGAAAATTTAATAGTGCGCGCGTGCGCGGGGGGGGGGGGGGGGGGGGCGGAACAATCAATAACAAAGCAAACATTCTCATCATGGGAGACGTTTGGGACTCCCATGATGGGACTCATTCAATAGTGTCCAAACTGAATACAACTTTTGGGCTACATACTAATTATCAAGTACGTACGGTAATGCTGATTATGCCAAGCAAAGTTAAAACAAAATGGTTCTCAGGCACACCAAGGGAAGCCTTTTTTTCACTTTACTAACTTTTCAAAGTGTCAATGATAGTGACCAGAAGGATAAAATGGTACGTGCCTTACATCGATACCGTGGAACACCGAAATCAGCGGTAGACCTCGCCTTAAAGTGTTGAGGGCAACGACCAGAGACCACATCCTCGGGAAGGGAGTTCCACCCGATGTGACCCGATACGAAACGAAACGACTCGGTACTAGCCTGCTGGATCACCAACTTAAGGGAATGTCCACGTGTGACCTTGTACGAATTACTTAAGTTCGAAAACGGAACCCGGAAGTCGATGGAAAGGAACCCGTGGGCAATCCTGTAGGTATGAAGTAGGTTCGTACGAAGACGGCGCATTCCAGATGAACATCGGGAAGGTTTTGGAAACTGGGTAACCCTTTGATGAACCTGCGCTGCACATGTTCCACTCTATCAATGTCTCCCAAGAAAGTGGGAGACCACACCTGGCTCGTGTACTCCAGCGTAGGTACTAAGAAGACCCAGAAAGCCCTGGCCCTAATCGGGATGCTACCAGACATAAAGCAGCGATTTACAATTACCAACTAGCGAATAGCTTTTTTTTAACATCTATTTTGTTGGCTTTACGGCCAATGAAAAGGTCTCAAGATGATTAACATCAGTCAAAAATCAAGAAAACTACAGAAAATTCTGTAAATTTTTAAGGCTCCTGATATTAGCTGTATCGGATAGGCTGCTGATATTAGCGGTATCGGATCGATATTTGGCAACTTTTGCAGAAATATCATTAACTCTGGAACCGATTGAGATTACGACACGAGGTTTGCGGTGTTTTGCTCAGGAAATCACCGAATAACTCCCTAGCTATGTAATAACTGTGGGTTACTATTTAAACAATTTTTGTTTTAATAATTATTCGACTTTTGCAGAAAACTACACCTTTGATGAAAAATTGGGGAAACAATTTTGGATATTGTTATCGGCAAAATTGTTAAAATCGGTTCGGTATAGGATCGGTAAAGTTGCTATCAGTGCTGCCTTACACATTTCATGGGAAACCCTAAAAAAAATTGACTGATGCAGCGCTTTCTAGGCAATGATGTGGAGGCCATATTTTCAACTTTGTTAGGGCTTAACCGAACTCCCGTTAGCAGAATATATTCAGTTGGACTGCGACAAGCTTTTTACAAACAAAAAAAAAAACGGTCTGCAGGGAGAGGGAGGGTGCCTTTGGTCTACAGGTAGGGGATGAAGGTGGAATTTTGCATTGTACGAAATTTTTAGTTAGGTTTAGTTGGGTTCATGGAAGAATTTTTTTTCGGGTACTTTGTCGGTTGTTGTTTTTGCTGAACAACTTGAGAGCGACCCAACCAACCTATCGTCTTGAGAATAGTAGCTACTATTCAAAAGCTCTTGAAAAACCGGTTGAAATGGTGTATTTGAACGTCAAAGTCCAGAGTGGCATTCAAAATCTCATGATGAAATTCCCTGAATTTTCCAGGTTTTCCAGATCAATACTAACACTTTTCCCCGATTTTTTTTCTGTCGAAGGAAGGCGCAATACAGTACTACAAACATTTTTTTCACATTTCACTCAAATCGCAATTGACTATATCGCATTGCTTTGCTAAATCAAAAATTGCACTCCCCTAACTGGTATTGGTAAAGAGCAGGAAAAAGCCACAATCGGAACAAAACTAAAAACTCACTTAACACATAACGTCCCACATTACTTGGGCCTAACGAGTTTTTGCTTTACCGGAAATGAAACAATAAGGAAATGAAGTTTTAACTGAAAGAAAGTGAAGGTTTTAGAAGTAACAAATTAAATACGAATTAACTACTATGGAAATGTTCAAGCTCCCTGATTTGCGGTAAATATTTTTCAATTTCCCCGATTTTTCCCCGAGGTTTCCAGACGCGATAAATTCCCTGACTTTTCCCGGTTTTCCAGGTAGAACGCCACCCTTAAATCGGTCAATTATTGGCAAAATTATCGTAAAAAGTAGATCGCAAACGAAAAAAAAACAGGACAAATTGTACTGCAACACAGCCAGTGCACTCCGATTTTGCCACAGGGACCGAATTAAACGTTTTTTTTTTTAGCAGTTGGTTAGGCTATGCAGCACATGTCTAGTACATTCCCCGTTGACTTACCTTTATCACCAGTCTTTGTGTATATTTTAGGTTGTCTTCTAGAGCCCCCTTCTTGACTAAAAGAAGAAAAAAAAACTTAAATTTTGGGGGGTTAAAATTAGTTTTTATCGTCTTACGAAATTTTATACTACCTGTAAATTTAATTGCATTCAGTTCCTGAGTGCTCTTTAGTTGCTTGAGGTTTTTTCGCTCTCCAGATACGACCAGATACGACCCTACTGCGCATGCGTCAATGCGCAGCCCTCCTATAAAACGTGACCGGCGCGACTGATGGTCATCGCTTTCCTCTCGATATGTCAACCATGATGGTGGCTCAAGAGGGGAGGTAGGGTGGGTATTTACAGGTAGTATAAATTTTCGTAAGACGATAGAAACTAATTTTAACCCCCCAAAATTTAAGTTTCTAGTCGTCGGTAGAAAATTTCTACTACCTGTAAATTTAATTGCATTTACAGTTGACCTCGTCAATATAGGTGGCGGGCACCATCATGGCGAGTTACCCCGGGTTGCGTACTGGTTCCCCCAAAAGTTAAACGAAAACTTTGCACTTTACTAAGATAAAAACAGAAACAGTCATATTGGATCTCTCGTAAAATGTGGTGGCCCTGAAAAGGGCCGTTTGTTTATTTGAAGGGTCTTGCTTCCGTTTGCAGGGGTCTTCGACTTGCTTCCGTCATTGGTGGTCTTCGTTTCTGTTGCAAAGTGCTTAAGGGGGGTTGACTACACTTCTGGCAGTTACAATGGAGCCAAGACGGTGTAGACCTCCTTCCTGTCTTGTCATGTCACGGAAGTAGTGGCTGGTGAAGACAGTTTGGCTTCTCCAAGAAGTGGCTTGAAGAATTTCAGCGATGGAGACATGGTTGTGAAAAGCCCAGGAGGTTGAAAGTGCCCTTAGTTCGTGTGCAGTAACTTTGATGTTGTTGTCGGTGCAACTGATGCTTTCATCTTCGTAGGCTCTAGTGATTACCGTTTTGATCCAGTTGGATATCATGGCGGCTGATGTTACGTTGGTCCCTTTGGTGAAGGGTAGAAATAGTTGTAGGCGACCACGGCGGCATTCTGGGTCCGCTGTTCGTTTGATGTAATATCGGAGTGCTCGGACGGGGCAAAGTGTTCTTTCCGGTTCTTCGTTGTAGATGTTTGTTAATGCCGGAATGATTATCGGTTTGGAGGATTCGGAAAGTTTTTGAGTTTTGGCACGGAAGTCAGGTCGCGGTCTGAGGTGGATGAACCTGGAGTTGTCAAAGAAGAAGCAGTAGGCTGGGTCGTTTGAGAGAGCCTGCATTTCGCTGGTTCGTAGACTTGCAGCAAGAGATGTGAGGAATACAGTCTTCCGGGTTAAGTGATTAATGTGGCAGGTTTGAATAGGTTCGTAGGGTTCCTTGGTTAGAGATTCTAAAACCAGAGGGAGATCCCATCTCGGGAATTTTTAATACACGGAGGGACGTTCGTTTTCGTAGGATCTGAGAAGGGAAGTGATCCGGTAATCTTCAAGAAGGTGTCGATTTCCTGCGGCTTTGAAAACGGTGTTTAGTGCGGATCTGTAGACCAGAATGGTGGATCCTTTAGGGTTGTCTTTGAAGAGGTCATCGAAAAATGCTAAGAGTTGTTGAATAGGGGGATTGATTGGATTAACTTTCTTTCGCTTACACCAATGAAACCAGCGTTCCCAGTGTCCGTTATACAGTTTGTTGGTTGAGTTTCGTAGGGCCTTGCTGGCGATTCTGGTGGCCTGTTCTTCAAAAATTCCAGCCTCTTTGATGATAGTAGCCACCCGTGCAGATGTAAGGTCTTGGAGTTCGGGTGGAATTTGGTTCCTTTCTGTTGTGAGAGGAGGTCTGGGCAGTGTGGAAGTTTCCTTGGGAGATCTATGAGGAGGTTCAGAAGTTGAGGGAACCACGGGGCTGCAGGCCAGTTTGGTGCAATCAGTAGGAAGGTCCCGGGAGTCTGTTCGATCTTCGTGAGAATGGTTGGGAGAAGTTTGAAGGGCGGGAAGAGGTAGGCATAAAGGTTCTTCCACGGGAAGGTTAGAGTGTCGACGGCGCAGGCTTTGTTGTCCGCAATCGGGCTGATAAATTGGGGAAGTTTGGCATTGTGCCTCGTGGCGAACAGGTCGATCATGGGTTTCCCCCAGATGTTGAAGAGATATTCGCAAATTGATGTCTTTACGGTCCATTCCCCTGAAGGTGGCTTGTTGCGAGATAGGGCATCCGCAATAACATTCCGGTTTCCTGGAATATGGAGAGATTGAATGGATGTGTTGAGTTCCTGGCAAAGTTGGAAGATGGCAGAGGTGATCTGGTGTAGGGTTCGAGAACGAGTTCCGCCTTCCTTGCGGATGTTGGCAACAGCGGTTGTGTTTTGTTTGCTACAAGGTGCCGAAAATGGTCGAGGGCGTTGTAGATGGCTTTCATTTCGAGAATGTTGATGTGATCCGAAGTGTTTGGGGGCCAGATGCTGGCAATCTCGTGATCTAGGAGGTGGGCACCCCATCCTGTTGAGGAGGCATCCGTGAGAAGCAGGAGGTCTGGGGTGGGTTCGTGGAGGGGTACGGTTTTGGCTAGGTTGGCTTCGTTCATCCACCAATGTAGGCATTCCCATGGGAACTCTTTGTTTGTTGGTAGGGTTGTCCCGGATGTCGGGTGACAGGTGTCCCAGTGGTCGATTCGGTAATGGTGGAAGGGGCGAGTCATCCACCTGCCGTACGGGAGGTTTGCCATGGAATCGAGTTTTCCGATGAAGGAGTTCAGAGTTCTGAGAGAGTGGGATGGTGACTTCAGTAGTTCCCGTCCGTGTAAAAGGAGGTCGGTTTTCCGTTCAGATGAGGGAGTGACAGTGCTTTTGATTAAGTCGAAATCTACTCCTAGGAAGGGGAATTGTTGGGAAGGTGTTAGTCTTGACTTCTTCCAGTTGATTCCCAATTCAAGGCTGTGCAGGAATCGAATTGTGAACTTCCTGTTTCGAATGAGTTGTTGGGGATTTGGTGGCGATGGAGGTGGCCGAGAACGGGTTTCAGGACGGATGTGAAGATTCGGGGAGCGGCATTTAGTCCAAATGGTAGAGTTTGGAATTCGTAAACTGTTTCTTGATAGAGAAAACGAAAGTAGTGAAGAGATGCCGGGTGAAGTGGGACGTGAAGGTAGGCATCCTCCAGGTCTATTGAGATGGTCCAATCCATGCTCCTTAGGGAGAGTCGGATGGTTTCGAGAGTTTCCATTTTGAAGTGGCTGTTGTGCATGAATTGATTCAGTGGTTTTAGGTTGAAGATCATTCTGTTTCCACCTGACTTCTTTGGTCTGAGGAAGATGGAGCTGTAAAAGCCAGGTTTGGAGGGATCTGGGCAGATGCGAATGGCTTCCTTTGCGAGAAGGGTATCGATTTCTGAAGTGAGGGTATCCAAAGGTTTTGTTGTGAATTCCCAGGGAGGAGAAGTTCGAAGGTGGGGATTGTTTGTGAATGAAGGATGAAAACCATGAGAGATTATGGATAGGACTGTGGTGTCGGACGTGATGCGTTCCCAGGTTTGTTTGAAGAACCGGAGTCGACCGCCTACGGGCTTGTGGTGGGTGTAGTCATTGGCGTCGATGGGATTTGCTTCTGGAAGAAGATGCGGAATATCTGCTGCGATTGTCCGGTGTGGTGCCCCGTTGTATCCTTTTGTTGGTTTGGTTGTTTCTGCGTTTAAAGGATTGGTTGCTGTTACGAAAGGAGTGCGAGTTGTCGTAGGAAGGTTTGGGCCGAGTTTTGGCTGACTGTTGTGGAGGAGGGGCGGCCGTGTCAAGGCTGTGTTGAGCTTTCCGAAAGGGGAGGCTAGTAGTTGGTTTAGGTTTAGATTTTCGAGAAATGTCCAGATGAGGTGCCAAAGTTGGGACTAATCCTCTGAAGAGCGTCTCAGTTTCGTGAAGAGGAAGGTTGCGGAGGACATGCTTGGTTGAGGTGTTCAAGTTAGTTGTGGTGCCAAGAGCGATGTCCCGTAGAAGTAAGGTAGAGTTAAAAAGAGACCTGATGAACCAGTTGAAACTGTGAAAGGTGGCGAAGGACATTTTCTTGAACAGTTCAGAGATCAGCAGATGGAGGTGTTTGATGTCACATTCGCTGGAATTCAACTGCTAGTCTCTCGCATAAAGCGTTAATGGCAGTGGCAAGGACGTCAGCTTGCGAGGCGGCACGAAGGCCAAGGCGAAGGATTCTGTCGTTTTCTTTAAGAACAGCAGTGGGAATTTCGGCACGTTTCGGGATGAACATGGCGGTACCGAAATCCATCTTGGCTTCAGTTGCAAGGAATTCAGATTGATGATAGGTTTCAAACAGCCTTGGGTTTGCAGCGCCATCGCCGGAGGACTGGAAAAACCATGATTCACGGCCAGGTCGAGGAGGTGGTGGTTCTTTGTCTAATAGCAAGGGTTCTCCTTTGCCTAATAAGGATCCGCCGTTCCTGAGTAAGGTGGTAAGAAGTGTAGTGGATTGGCCGATTCGGGCACATTGTTTGTTGTTTCTTTCCCTGAGTCCAAAGCCAAAACCTGTTGTTAGTCCTCGGTTTACCGTAGAAGCAGGGGTCGGGTCGGGCTTATAGAGGTAGTTGTCCGGGATGATGGCTTCCACAGCTTTGAGAAGGTCAAAAATCGGAATGGTTGAGGAATCAGTGTCGCCTCGAAGGGAGTCGTCATATGGGTCGAGTGGTTGACGCTCGAAGCTTACTTGTGGTTGATTGCGGTGGTGTGCGGCAAGTACAGTCGCTGAGTCAAGGCCGTCATCAGGACGCAGGACAGCATTGAGCAGGGTCTGAAGGTCGAGTGAAGAGGAAATGCGTCTTTTCTTACTTGATAAGGGTGAAGTAGGGACGGGTGATTTCCGCTTTTGAGAGTCCTTGTCAGAGGATGCAATCCAGTCATAAACATAAGTAGCTTTATGCGTGGGGGGAGCGGGGTTGGATCCAGTTTTGTATGAAAATTCCGTTTTGGCACGGTGTAAGAGGCGATGGATTTCATCTGGGGAAAGTACCTCTTGACGATGACTAGGTTGACGTGAGGCAACAGATGAGAGATCCAAAGGTCTGTGGTCATGTAGTGAGGGTTCAGGGGAAGAAGACAATGATGATTGTAGACGTTGGCCACATGGAAGGGGGGAAGCAGTAGAGACGAGTGGAGCAGCAGACGTTGATGGTTGTGTGGGTGATGGTAAAACAACGACGCTGGGGTCTACAGGGGCAGGGCTAGCCGGAGGCGATGGGCAAGGTCGAACAGGAGGGTCCATTATGTTCGGCGAAAGTTCAGTGAAGTTAGCACGTTCGGTGAAGGCTTGTTGCGTTCGGCGAAGGTCGTGTTGCGTTCGGCGAAAGCGTGCTCACGTTCGGCGAAGGCTTGCTTGTGTTCGGCGAAAATTGAGCGTTCGCCGAAGGCTTGTTGCGTTCGGCGAAAGTTGTGTGTACGGTGAAGGCGTGCTCACGTTCGGCGAAGGCTTGCTTGCGTTCGGCGAAAGATGAGCGTTCAGTGAAGGCTTCCAACGTTCGACGAAGGCTTGCTTGCGTTCAGCGAAGGCTTCCTACGTTCGGCGAAGGCTTGCTTGCGTTCAGCGAAGGCTTCCTACGTTCGGCGAAGGCTTGCTACGTTCGGCGAAAGCTTGTCCGTTCGGCGAAGGCTTGCTTGCGTTCGGCGAAGGCTTGCTACGTTCGGCGAAAGCTTGTCCGTTCGGCGAAAGGGCGTTCGGCGAAGGTCAGCTTGATGGTGATGTTCCTCTTCCCTTGAACTTGCGGTGAAGGTTGGGGAAGGTCTTCCTTGCTTGGATGAGTTCGGCGTGGCTTGGGGCTTTCGGCGAACGTCGGGCACTTTCGGTGGGCTGATGCAGCTGGAGAGGCGATCCGTCTTCGACGAGAGCTTTGAGGAAAGTGATTACCATCCGTCGCGCCGGTCACGTCTTATAGGAGGGCTGCGCATTGACGCATGCGCAGTAGGGTTGCGCACTGGTCGTATCTGGAGAGCGAAAAAACCTCAAGCAACTAAAGAGCACTCAGGAACTGAATGCAATTAAATTTATAGGTAGTAGAAATTTTCTACCAACGACTAGAAAGGAGTATTTATCAGCTATGGCAGCCGAAATATTAAGTACACATAAAATCTCACTAACAACTAAGGCTTTACCGAGCTGATATCGATCCGGATTTAAAAATTTTAACACAACCGGTACCAATACTTCCAAAAGTCAATGCTTAATTTTTTTGTATCAAAGTATCACTATGGAGCATAATTTTCTTCCGAAGTCCAATAATTATTAAAATGAAAAATTTTAAAATGGTAATAAGCCGTTAAAAGATAGGTAGATACTAGATTTGCTGAGCAAAACACTGCAAACCACATATCATTACCTCGACGGTTCCCAAGTTATCAATATTTCAAATAAAGTTGCCGATACCGACACCCCAAATATCGACAACTAATCCGATTCAGATCGGTGTCGGTGAAGCCTTAGTTCTTACATTAACTACATTTAAAAAATTTATAACAAATATCATTCGGACGAATACCGACAAATCTTAGCACTATTTGGCCGAATCGGTGTTAGTAAAAAATGGTTTTTTTTTTCAACAAGTTCAAAACAGTTTTAATCATCAAATTGTCTGTGGTAGATGTACAGAAGTTAAGTAAGGCTAAAAAAACGAATTAAGCCTATGTTTTATGTAATACCCACCCCGGAAATTTGTCAAATTAACTGCGTAAGCCAATGTGCGTAGAATACAATTTACGGTATTTCCCACCATTGTTTTTTTAATAAACCTGTACCAATCCAATCCTGCCGATCCAATCAGAGCATTGTCAGATCGACAGGCAAAACGATAATATTTTACCAGTAACCAATCAAATCTTATTTGAGGAGAATACCCTTACACGTTTCACAGATACTATCCTTATTTCATTTTCTACATTGAAATCGTAATAACTGACGGTAAGAATTAGCAACTCCTGTTCAATCATTTCATTTACCTACTAATTGTAATTCCTTAGCTTCAACTTTTGTTAGCAGCAAAGCGAAGAAAAAAATTTCTATCGCTTAAGTCATCGCTGGATGCCATACTTCCCGCCTAGATCATTCAAAGCAAACATGTAAAATGTACCAAAGTGTCCGGTATCCAGAATCTAAAATTGTCTGATGAAAAGGTGTTTATGGGTGAAAGTGTACAACAAATTACGTGATTTGTCGGATTGTATCTGATGACAGTGATTTTGTCGGGTATCCCAGATACCAGGATACGGTAGATTTTGCATGCATGACTCGAACAGAAGTGTACTTGAGCAAAGCCCTCATATGCATGTGCACAAGGGGGTCTTTCTGACTGAATTGTGCAAACGCTGTAATATATCCATTCCTTCTGCTCACTACACTACGATTGCTTAACAAGCAATTGGCAAGGTTGATGTTTCTCCACTGATAATATCAAGATCGGATTGGAAGCAAAACAGCTGATTGGTACAGCCCTACTTCTTAACATATACCGTACATAAGTATGGTGAATTTTGGTACAAAATAAATTTTATAAGGTCGGGGGAAATAACAATTCGGCCTTATGGCAATTTGCCACAACGTACTTAGGTACCGTGCCTTAAAAAGTAATGTCGAGCAGGAATTTCCAATTTAAATGTTTTTGTAATGTCTGTGCCCCAACAAGATAGGCCTACGTGTGATTTCCGATTTTAAGCTGAATTCACACAATTTCAATTCACAAACATTCTGAGCTAAGGCCTACTGAAAAAGCCAACAGTGATGATAAAAGTGAAGCTGAAAGTTATTGAAAATTACTAGGTCTGTTACTAGGATGCTGCCTAACACCCCTCCTCCTCTTCTCTTTGCATGTTGTACACCTCCACCGGAGGCAGATTATCAGTCAGAACCCAAAACGGTCGGAGAACGGCGTGATCTCACCACTCTCTCTCCTAACATTAAAAGATTCTTGTATATCCACAACGACTCGATACCCCCCCGGACGAGCACCAACATACAGATGTAGACACTGTATCCATAAATCTGTAGGTATTTAAAATGTATTGGTATCGGAATCAGTATTTCTTACAAGATTCTATAACAGATACGGTACGTACTACATTTATCACTGTGTTTCCCCGCATACTGCCACAAAATCGGAATGGAAGTTGAAGGCCTATCCTGATAAAAATCAGTATTTGTATCGGTTAAACGGAAAGTGGATTCGTCAGGTCGTTCCATGTTTTGCTGCACCATCTCAACACAAGATACCATTCGATATTGGCAAATTTTCAGTTGCTTTGAAGGGGATCATGGGATGTCTGGTCTCTTCCTGCAACCTTAGAACCTCAGGCGTCTCTACATCATCTTTTCTTCAGCTTACATCACAGTTGTTCTGCATGCCAAGATTTGAATCTTGCCGCGCGCGTGTATCCCTCGAGATTTGCAAGACTGTGCACTCCACTTTTTTCAGGAATAGTTC
>JAHWFP010099882.1:0-14086 GCA_023313725.1 Lithobius niger | reverse complement strand
GCGAGCATAGATAAACTCATGGGGAAAGTTTCCGAAGACGAATAAACATTTCTCCATTCAGACTGCCTCCGTGCGGCAGTACGACCGACCAGTAAAAAAAAAAATAAGATTTTTCATTCATGAGCACAGCCCCTTTGTAAGTAGGTATCGTATAATATTTAAGTTTTCGAAAAGGTTTTCGTAGGTTAAGTTGAAGGCAGGACCGGTATTGTAGTAGGTCTGTTTGAGGCAGTCGGTATTGTAGTAGGTCTGTTTGGGTTCGAGAACAATAGAATACAATGGGTTTTGAGCACAGGCCGTTATAGTACTATTTTACATCTACTCAGGGAACTGCAGGGATTTTTGCATGACAAAATGTGAACAAAGAAAGCTTACCAAAAAAATTTCTCAGTTTATAGACATAAAATTCCTCAGAAAAAATGTAGAGAAGAAGACAAGACAGTGAGACCTTTTGTACTTTCACAGTCAAACTGGTGTAAAATGCTGCCAAGGATGTTTGTATGTGTCTATCAGCTGCAAGCAACTGCAAGCGTATCTTAACATGTCGAAAATAAATCTTAATGCAGCCGAAAAATTGAAAAAAGTAAGAGAAAGGTGCAGGGAAAAACAAAACAACTAAAGGGCATGCGCTGATTGAGTGAGCGAAGTGAAGGAAATCAGCAATTGTTAGCCAGTGTCGCAAAAATGGGATTGGAGAAATTTAATCATGTGAAGAATATGGTGTGCAATAAACTAAGTTGTATCAATTTGGTTAATCTAATGGCTAATTGGCAATGGTAAATTTGTAAATTATCAATGGGAAAATTTATAGATATAAAATTCCTCTAGACAAAAGGTACAGATGAAGATAAGATGGTGAAACCTTTTGTACGTTTACAGTCCTATGAAAGTTGCGAAATCCACCCAAAAACAAATCTGGTGTAAAAATCCGCCAAGTTTACAAAAAGGACCGGCCTTTGAAGGTAGGTGCTATCATTTAACCAGGAAAAGGCCGCCAAGGATAATCCTATTAGCCAAGTTAATCGCACCGACTAATAGTTTGAAAGTTAAATGAAAACTAGAAGATTACTACTCGCGGTAGCAATCTTCAAATTTTTATTTAACGTGGTTGAATGATATCACTACCTTCAAAGGCCGATCGTTTTTGGAAACCTAGGCGTCTTTTTACACTAGATTTGGTTTTGGGTGGTTATATTAAGTAGCCTGGCTAGAATGTTGTCTAATTTAATAAATTGTTACGATAGTACAGCAATTGAGATTTTACATTTATTCACTATCAAGGCATACTTATTGATTACGCAACTCTATTATGTAAATCCACCCAAACCCAAAACTGGTGTAAGAGAAGCCATCAAATTTCCAAAAAGGCTTGCCTTTGAAGGTATTGATATCATTCAACCATGGAAATGCTGCCAAGGTTAGTGCTATTAGCAAAGTTAATCGCACCTACAAATAGTTTAACATTTAAATGAAAACTAGAACATTGCTGCTCGTGGTAGCAATTTTCAAATTTTCATTTAACGTCCATAGTATTATTCATTGCGATTAACTTGGCTAATAGGATTAACCTTGGTGGCTTTTCCCTGGTTGAATGAGAGCACTGCCTTCAACGGTCGACCCTAATTGGAAACTTGGCTGCCTCTATTACACTAGTTTTTATTTTGGGTGGATGACACAATTCTCATAGAACTGTGAAAGTCACACTGTCTTATCTTCATTTCTACCTTTTTTTCTGGAGTAATTTCATGTCTATATATATTCACATTGATATTTTTCACATTTGCCATTGCCTAATTAGCCGTTACATCAGCCAAACTTACACGGCTTGGTTTATCGTATGTCTATGCTTCATGTGCTTAAGTTTCTCCAACCCCATTTTTGCACACACTAACAAACGCTGATTTTCATCCGCTTTGCTCACTCAATAAGTACATACCCCTTTAGCTGCTCCTCCCGACGTTAGTGTTAATCTACACAATGAAGCTGGAATTGCTCACTCAACCAGCGCATCGCCTTCAGTTGTTTTGTTTATCCACGCACCTTTCCCTTACATTCTCCACAATATGCAAAGATTTCGGCCGCATTGAAATTTATCCTCGAAATTAGTTAATGACACATGTAACTTAGGACTCTGAACGTACAAAAAAGTACACACTTTTTTATCTTCATCTCTACCTTTTTTCTTGAGGAATTTTATATCTATAAATAATTAGCCGTCACTTCAGTTAAATTTACAATTTCTTTTGTATGCTATATTCATATTCATATTTTTCATGCAGAAATCCTTGAAGTTCACAGTTACTAAAACTTCTGACCGCAAAGCATTTTGTTTCTTGGCTTTTAATATAAACCCCGTGTGCTCATGGATGTTCGTATTGTTGCGTAACCATTAACGAACATCTCATTATAACCCTTACGCAATCTACGGCAACTTAAATGACTGATTATGTTGTCCATCGTAGTTCAGCTTTTAGTTCGTCCAGGCTTTTACAATAGATCTAAAGAACAGGGGTGATTGCCCAAGTCATTGTTGCTTGAAATCTAGTTACAACATGGAAAAGAAACAAAATTTATATTCCTTGGTTGCGAATTTCAAAACCCTACCACCAGAAGCCTATAGAAAACAACCTATAGTTGTTTTCTATAGGCTCCTGCTACCACTCATTTGTCCTGAGTCCTACAATCCATAACCAAGAAAAAGCTAATGTTCAGATTTGTGTGTAAACGTTCAGCCGTGTAGGCCTTCCCAATTTTTCGCTAGCTGTGAGCATAGAGTGTATGGGATATAACATGCAAACACTAGCCAACTAGCTTTAATATATCAATAACCAAAACTGGCAAACGGGACCGCCAAGTTAGGAAAGGCTCGGCCCGTCAAAGGAGTGATTTCAATAGACCAAAACATTCGCCAAGTTAATCGCACCGTCTAACAAATCGAATGTTAAATGAAAACTATAAACGGCACCGTTTAGAAAAAAAAAGCATTAGCGCTCGTATCCCCATACTCACAGCTGTGAAGGTACGAGAATAAAGACGGATCAGCGTTTACGCGAACGCAACGACCTATAATTTGAACGCCAATTCCAGGGAACAAGGTGTGTTTTTACTCCTGTAGTTATGTCAGAAAGTCAACACAGTTTGTGTTTAATGTTTAATGTTTGTGTGCATGTGTGTGTGTTTGTGTGCTTAATTTGTGTATTATACATTTTTTTATATTTGCCTATATTTGTTATTTTTTATTTTAAGTGTGTTTCGTGTGAATGGCTGTATGTGTATTTTGTGTGTATTTATACTTTGTGAAACAAGCAGACGCTTAGTTAAGGTAGTTTTTGTTGCCCGATTTTGATGGTTTCTGTTTTAGTTCTAGTTTGTGTGAGTAAATACGTGTTCATTTTTTGTATGTATTTTTCCTCTTTCAATTCTGTGGACATTTTGCTGTTTATGGCGTCTGTTTTGTATGTGTTTGTGGGTTTAGGTTTTCGTTCTGTTTCATGTGCGTGTATATGTTGTAGTTTGTGTGTGTTTTTTTTTTTTGAACAACCGTTTTGTTTGTTTGATTAGTGATGTTCATGTACACGTGTGCATGAGGGCTTGCATGTCACAAACATTGTTGCCTGGAATTGGAGTTCAAATTATAGTTCGTTGCGTTCGAGTAAACTCTAATCAGTTTTTATTCGCGTACCTTCACAGCTGTGAGTATGGGAACACGAGCTCTAAAGCTTTTTTTTTCAAATTTCGAAGCCGTTTTTTTTCACTTAGTTTGTTAGCTATTTTTTTTCCTTTTCATTGTAACTGGAACGGTTTGGTCTATCATGTGTGCGGTATGTCCGCTGTCCATTTTTTTGCCCGCGGTATGTATGTTCGCGGTATGTCCGCTGCGGTATGTCCGCTGTCCATTTTTTTGCAAAAAAAAAACGAAACATTAGAAATGCGTATTGATGTTCAGGTGCCGCTCAAGCTTTGTCCCATGTTTATTTTTTGATGGCAACACATTAGCGTGTGTCTAGCTTCAACATGTATCATGTCGATGGGTAGTGGATTCTGGATTGCGTGATGGCACGGCCAGTACGGCAGTTTTTGCTGTCCCTGTATTTTTGTTATCAAGTCAAGAGGACGATATATCAATAGGAAAAACAGCTGATGTAACCAATCAGCACTGTGACTCGGAGAACTTCCCAGGACAGGATGTAGATGGTGCACAGCGTGACCTAAATTGGCTTAGGAAAATGTATAGGGGTGGTTTATCTAATATCAGTATGGAATTATCTCTTATTATCATACGTGAGAGTGCCGGTCGTCCGTACTTCATAAAGGACTTGAGGGATGCTCTGGCACCGATTATGGATTTGAGGAACGTCGCTGGTGTGGCCTGGCTGCGCGCTAACTATGACTTCCAGGTCGTGTTTGAGGACCCGGAGTCCATGTTACTGATCAAGAGGGTAGGGGCCCTTCTAATAATGGACACTCAGCAACTATCGATGATTTGTTCGTGCGAACTCTTTGGATGAGGGTGCACTGGTTGCCCTTGGACCTGCCCAACGTGGAGTTGAGGAGGGCATTAATGAATTACGGGGAGGTGTTGGGTGTGCACCATGAATATCACGATCTGGAAGGCTTGAGTCATTCCCACACAGGCGTGAGTTCGGTTGTTCTCCGTCTAAGAGACTCCACTCTTGTTGAGAATATTCCGGACATCATTAGCGTAAGGGTGTGCCGGCCCTTCTGGCTGTCCAGGATAAGTTTCTGCGTTGCCTAAAATGCTGGCAGTGTGGGCACCTTCGGAAATATTGCCCGTATGTTTTCTGCCACCGTAGTCACT
Organism: Lithobius niger; assembly: GCA_023313725.1. Classification (NCBI taxonomy): domain Eukaryota; kingdom Metazoa; phylum Arthropoda; class Chilopoda; order Lithobiomorpha; family Lithobiidae; genus Lithobius; species Lithobius niger. The sequence continues at coordinate 9,267 of JAHWFP010099882.1, read as the reverse complement.
TATTTGTCCCGAAGAGAGCCCTGTGTGTTCATCTGGCTCCAGCAGACCCAGAGGATGCGCCCCGGTGCTTGGTCCTGTCATACCGAAAGAAGTCAGCAAGGACTCTGGCCCAGCCCCTGGAAGCGACCAGGCTGAGTGGGAAGTTGTGCATCAGCATAAACCACCGAAGTGTAGGAAAGTTTCAGGGGCCCAATCGTCCCTGGCGGGTTCTCCGCCGAATTCCAAGCAACTGGCAGTTGATTGCCAAAACAGGTTTTCTGCGTTGACTCCAGATGGTAATCCAGTTTGTTCGGCACCTGATTACCATGTGTCTTCCAGTCCAGTGGACGCCGTTCAATGTGCTGCTGGCGATATTGCTTCTACATCTTCCAATGAGAGCCAAATGTGTGTTTTTCTGGATGACCACTCAGCTTCCAGCCTTGCTAATCTGGGAGTAGGAAGCGTTGGTTTTTCTTTCCGGACGTGTCTGTTCAGCCCTGATCCTGGTGCTACTGCTTATTATGATGGGGTGGCCGAGGTTGGTGCGTCCAGTCTAGGGTGTGGTTCGGCTTCTAACCCCGTGGCTGACTTCGTGGATAGTGTTATTTTGCCCGCTGATTCGGCAGAACCGGAAGGCATTCCCATTGCAAGTTGGGCAGATGTCAATGAGGAGCATATGTCGGATGTTACTTGTGTCAGTTCAGGTAGTGCTAGTGGTTCCAGTATGCTCGGGGGTCAAGGAGAGGTGGAGTTGTTGAAGGTTCAGGTGACCCCTTAACCCTGTGTCCTGCTTGTGTCCTGCTGATTTTAACTGTGTTCCCCCAAGCGTCCCTGTTACTCTAGGAGTTTTTTTTTGTTTTTTTTTCAACCCAACTATAATTTACACTGTTCCTGGGATGTCAGAGGGGCGGCTAACAAGGTTGAGGATATAGAAAATTTATGCAATAAGGTTGACATTTTGGGGATTGTGGAGACTAAACTCCCAGTCTTCTGTGGGTACAGCAGTATTGCGGGCCCTGGATCATCCGGTGTTCATGTCTTTGTTAAAGATGGGATCATTTCCTCCCGCGCCTCTTTCGGACCTGTGCTGCCGTTGATTCATACGTTTTCAGGATTTGGTGGGAGCACAAATGGGTTACATCGGTTTTGTGCATGCCAATGGGCGTTTTTCGGGGCATGAGTGGGTGGGGTGGGTTGACTCGCTCTCGAGACCCGGAGCAAGAACCGGATGCACATCACTGGCTCTGGGGTAGTACCTGCTGTAACACCAGGGGGCGTCTGATTGCGGATTCCTTGTGCCGGCTCGATCGGGAGGTGATCCAGTCGGGGGTCCCTACTTTCTTAAGGCGCTGTGGCGGGACTTTCCTGGAATCCGCCCTGGACTTGTGCCTATTCTCTACTGGCCTTGCTTCAGTATTCTCTTTTGAGGTCTCCGCAGATCTTGGGGCAGTGACCACTTTCCTGTGGCCCTGTCCTGCTCCAGTTCCCAAACCTTTGTGCTAACTATCTGGCAGCGCTCCTGTGGTCCGCTCGTAACGACTGGGGACTTTGCCCCTTGGATCGGAAGTGGGTTAAGAAGAGGGCTGGCCCCAGGGGGCCGGACACCATTCGACCTGGGGGTATCAGGAAACTCCTTGTGTGGTGGATGCCATCAGGGATAGGCGGAGGGCCTGGCAGCGGTTCCAGTGTGTTAGGAGGGATCTTAGGTGGTTTGAGTAAGTTGGGGTCGCACAGGAGACCAGGTTCATCCTTCGTAGGGAGAAAGCCCAGTACGGTATGCAACTGGGTCTCCCAGGGCACGCCTCTGTCACAGGTGTAGTCTCTAGTCCGGCCACAGGATGCTCGTCCTGTGGTCTCGTGGGTGTTCGGGGATTTGGGTGAGGGTGTGGCAGCAGCATTCAATGACAACTTTGTTGTGGTTTTTGGGTCTCCGACGGCGCCTCCCCACCTCCCTCTGTAGTCGATGAGGTCTCCGGTCATCTGTATTTTCCGCTCACTCTGCTCGACTGCCAGTATCACTCAGCTCCTGTAAGGCCGAAGGTGCCTCCGGGATTGACAATGTCTCGTATGCAGACCTCCAAACTTTGGATGACAGCAGTCGGTCTGAGCTCCTCGGTTTTTTCAGAGAAGAGTTGAAGGTGCACCGAACCCGCAGACATGGCTTTTTTCTGTCCTGGTCCCCGTGCTGTATTGGGGCAAGGTCTGCTCTAGCGTTAGGCCCAGTGCAAATTGGGGAGCCAAACAAAGCAGCAGCCAACTCGGGAAACCAGCAGCCAATCTGTTGCCCACGTGACAAATCTTGGCTTCCAGCTGCCATGAAACATCGACAGCCAGCAACCAGTAGCAGCAAGTTTAAGCAACCATAGCCAGAGCAACTGACAGGTAAAGCACTGAGTATGGGGTACTAGTGGACCTCGGGCATTCTTGCGTTCTGTAATTTTCCTTACTTTTTTGGGGAGGGTGGACGGCTGGGGCTAAGGCTGGGTAGGCAAAATCTGCGTAATACTACATGGCAGAAAAATAAATCTGACTCTGCCAGTTATTCAGTGACGAAAATTAAACTTGTTAATTGCTTCTTATTCTCCATAAACCTGTAATTTACCCTTTAATGGAAGTAATCTATAAACATTTTGACGCCATAATCTAACATTTTAACGCAAACATTCAAGACAATAGAAGGTGATTAGGTGATTGTTTGTTTGTTTTGCTTTCAGGGCGCAAGAGCCCAAGCTGGGTTATTTGCCCCACGACAAGACAAGGTTGTTTGTATTCACAGAGCACGAACCCAAACTGCGTTATCTGCCCAGGATCTTTGACATGCCACAATCGACATGAAAACGAGGCCCCACACGGATAAGGCCAAGTATTGCAACAACTGAATAATGAAACAATGAAAACGGGCGAACGTATTAATTCTTTTGCCAGGTTGAAACTGGCATGTTGTTGCCTCGACTAACAATTTGCTCTGCGCGGTTATCTCAGCTGCAAGACTTAAATGACGTCATGCAAGAAGGAAAGGTTTTTTTTGGCACACAGGACGGATCGCTCAAACCGAAGCGACTGGGATAGACTGGGAATGGGGGTGGAGCGGTGGATGCAGAATTTTCGGGCATGTGGAAGTGCGATGTTAGCCTGGCTCTTGGCATTCTAATGCGATAACTAAAGAGAATGGGAAGGGGGAAGGGTACAGTGCGTATTTTACTATTTAGCCTATGATTACGGATTAACTGAACCTAAATGGTAATTTTTTGTTGTTTTGGGGATGGAGACCAAACCAAATGTTTCCAAATGTTGCAAAAGGAGGAGGAAGAAAGGGAGGAGCAGTATTTAATTCAACTACCGATCCAAATTTAAGTACGTATTGCAAAGGGGAGAAAGGGAAGCTGAGGATGAGTAGGAGGTCGGGAAGGGAAAGAAGAGGGAAGGGCTCGGAGAGGATGGGGGAATAAGGGAGGGAAGAGCGAGGATTGGAGGAAAGGGGGCTTATTAGGAGAAGAAAAATTGTGAACGTGCAAAATTACTCATCAAACCAAACACTGGATGGGAACCGCGAAATGAAAAAAAGGGTTCAAAGGGTTTAACAAGCGTTAACCACTCCTGGTCATCTGCCCGAAGCCCTAAGGTACTATGGCCCTAAGGCCGCGAAATGAAATCCTGCGCTAAACAAAACCCCAGGCGAATCCGGATGCAACTGCCAGTGATTCATGAAACGTTTGTTGAAACGCCTGCAATTTGGATGAAAGTGCGGGTGCGCATTCGTTACAACAATGCGTTTTGTCATTGTTGCCAGCCCGGCTGTATATCACTCAAAAGGTAGGATATATTGTAGGAAAATTGTAGGATATATGATCGATATACTAGCATTGCCCGGGGTTTATTTGCTTTGGCTTGAGCGATCTGTACCGTGCGAAAAATAACTGTCCTTCGTTCATAATGTCATTTAAGATTTACTTCTGTGATGACCACGCAGAGCACATTGTTATGCGAGGCAATAATGTGCCAATTTCAACTTTTCAATGCAACAACAAAGGCTACCGGTTTTATCTTCTGGCCAAAGAAATGACACGTGACCCGTTTTCATTGTAAGGATGGCTGTTGCGTTTGTTCTCCTTTGGAGGTTGTCGTGTTTTTGCTATGAGACTTCGCCTTAAAATGTAGATGTAGATGTGTACTGCTCGCATTATTTCTAGTGTGGCTTCGCCCTGAGTATTGTTTTGCCCGTGGTTGTTTCCCAGTGTTTGGTGGGTGTGGCCTAAACGTTGAACGTGACAGGCAATTTCGCTTGTTGGAGTACTCCCCTTTTCCTCCCATCCTGTACGTGCCCTTTCCCCTGTTCCTTTCCTCCTATCCTACCCAAAAAAAATACCTTGTATGGTTCAGTTAATGCGTAATTATATGCTTAATGGTAACAGACATACTGCCCCCCCCCCGGCCACCCTTTCAAACTCTTTTCTTTCTTCTAAAGAGCAGGGATAACAGACGCACTGCCCCATACACGGGCAGTTTCCGTTCAGGCCCTCCTCCCCCCTCCGAGTTTATCGCTTTGGCTTCAGCAATCCGTATACCGTGAAAAGTAACCGTTCTTCGTGTATGACGTCAATTCATACTTGCCTCTTAGATAACCGTGCAGAGCAAATTGTTAGTCGAGGCAATAATGTGCAAATTGCAACTTCTTTTCAAGCCACCAACGTACCAGTTTCAACTTCTAGCCAAAAAAATTGAAACACTCGCTAGTTTTCATTGTATGCATGGGTTCCCCTTTTTCGGGAGTTGTCTTCGTTTCTGCTATGAGACTTTGGTTTATAATGTAATATGGTGCAAGAAAATCTGAAGTGATCACCTCCACACTGCACACACTTGGGCTAATGCCTGTGTTACACATTAAAATTTAGTACTGTCAACTTCAAATGGCACGTATTCGTGCAAGAATTTCTCAGCTTGTTCTGAAAATGCTAAAGTGCGAAGTGAGTAGCACCGGTATCAGCCCAATTATAGAGCTTCTCACTGGTGTGTAAGCTACTGTTAGTGATTTTCATTTCAAAAGAAGACAATATGGGCCACTGTCTATGCTACACTGTGCACAATGGTTCGTCAAATTAACGACTTTCTCATGTAGAAAGTCGGGTAGCCTGTTTTTTTAATACCTGCCCATTTAATTCCATCTATCGTAATCTTTCCTCAATACACTCTGAGCAACGATTCCCGCACGTCATGCTCGTTGCCCTGTAGACGATTTGGATCCCACAAAATAGGCTTATCTAAGAAGAAATAAACACTTTTTATTTTTATATCCAACTCGCACGTCAATTCTGGAAACATGTTCTTCGATGATATGTTGTTTCTTGTCTGCATAACAATTCGTCAGCTTTGTTTCCTGCGAAGTGGACCTGAAATTCCAAGCGCCATGTTTGCTGAAATGCCAGGATGTAGCCTCGTTTTGGAGGTGGAAACCGTCGGTTGCGCGCAACTTGGCTGAATGGGTCTGAATTGTCCAGAGACGGGAAACATGGATACCGGTTTCCCGAAATGGTTTCAGGCAGCCACTTGCATCAGCCAATATGGCTGCCAGCAGCTGCTGCTGGTAGCCATCGGCTCCTGGTTGCTGGTTGCTGCTTCATTTGGCTCCCCAATTTGCCCCGGACCTTAAGAGCTACAGGCCTATAATTGCTCTCCTCTCCTGCCCTCGGAAAGTTTATGAGATAATTCTCATAAACAGGCTGGGGTGGCAGGCGGAGGCATCAGACATCAGAGGCATCAGACTCTTTGGGGCGCAGTTCGGCTTTTGGACGCATCGAGGTGCTCAGGATGCTGTCTTGTACCACGAATCGGGCATCTCTGAAGCTTGGCTCAACGACTGCTTCGCCGTGGCTGTCTTCCTGGACATCAGGGCTGCATACGACATGGTGGATGTGTTGTGGGTTGGGCAAACCTTTGATGACGTGATGGTCAGCACGAAGCTGAAGAATGCTATTTTGGCCCTCCTTGGGACTCGGAGCTTTGCGACCAGGGTGGATGGATGCTGGTATGGCGTTCTGTCCACAGATAGAGGACTCCCGCAGGGCAGTTGCCTCAACCCAGCCCTCTTCGCTGTGGCAATCAATGCGGTGCTCGTGGAACTTAGTTCCTCGGTCAACGTGGTTACGCAGAAGATGTGGCTGTATGGCTGACCGGCAAAGACCTCCCAGTTCTCCTGGCTTCTTTGGAGAGAGCTGTTGAGTATGGTTCTCGGCTTCTCGCTGTCAGGGGGCTCATCCTGTCGGCGGCGAAGACAAAGTTGATGATATTCCTGTGGACTGGCTGTTGAGGGATCAATCACTGTGGATGGCTTAGTTGTCACGTCCAAGCCCAAGGTGAGGTACTTCGGTTTTTGGCTTGACTCTCGCCTGAATTGGTCTCATGACGCCACTGCTGTCAGGGAAAATGTCTCCAGATGTACTAGTGTGCTCCGTGCAATCGTGAACAATAAGACCTCTGCGCGTCATGCTGTGGTTGCTACATATTATAAGGTGTACGTTCGGGCCTGTGTGGACTTTCATGCACCCGTTCTTGTCAGTTATTCCCAGGCGATCAGGTCTGTTCTGGTCGCCCTGAACGACTGCCTGCGGTGTGTGACGGTTGTCTGCCTTCCACCCCCATTTCGGCACTGTTGGTGGAAGCGGGGACTTCAGACCTCAGAGTACTTCCCAGGGAACTCCTCATCAGAGTTTGCCATAGGGCCATCGATAGGGGCAGTGGTGACCCCCTGGCCTGTATCATCAGGGACTATGCCTCTCTTCCACGGGGGAGAAGGGGGGTGTGAGCTCCTCAGTGCACTGGGTTTGGGTGCACCCCTCTTTCTTGACGCCGGGCTTGCTGGCTTCCCCAGCCCATCCCTCGTTCGTCCCTTATGTTTCTGGTGTAGGGTTGCGAGCTCGGCGATATGGGATGTGGAGGGGGTTACTGGTGCCCCACTTCGCGGCATGCAGGTTTTTTGTGATGCCTCATTCTTTCTCAAGCCGAAGAAGGGGGTGTTGGCATCTGTGTTCACAGCATCCGTCTCGAGTATAGTTTCCTCCTAAGAGTTCTACCCTCGGCCTTTGTCAGGGAACTCATTTCTATCTATTTGGCATTGGACATTGTATTGATCTGCTTCTCCCCAGGTTTGCATCCTGTTGGATTCTCTCGCTGGGAGTGGTTTCCTGAGGCGCAACCTGGGCTCTATGTCTGTGACCCATCCTATTGCGTACGAGATTGGATGGAAGATCTACGCCGCTACTACGTCTGGGCTCACTGTCGTTGTTGCCTGGGTCCCGGAACATTCCGGGATCTTCGACAATGAGACAGCAGACAGCCTGGCCAGGCGTGGGTATGAGGAGAGGCATAATGTTGTGAGTTTTCCTGTTAGCCCTGGGGACGTGCGCTCTGTTGTTTCCAGGGCTTTCGCCACGCTGTGGGCAGACAGGTGGGCTAGCGAGCCCACTGGCCGTGCTCTGTTTGAGATTCATCCCTTGGTGGCTGTGCCTAGGTCCTTGGATTACCTTCCGTGTAGGGACTCCGGCCTCATTTCCAGGCTACATACTGGTCATGTCCAACTCCGGGCGCATATGTTTCATCTTGGGTAGGTGCGCACCCCAACCTGTCCTTGTGGCAAGAGCCCCGAGACCATTTGTTATTTCCTTTTTGAATGCCCCCTGTGGGCTGATCGGCGTCGCTTTTTCCTCAGAGGTGCGGTAGATCATATGCGACAGGTCTTGTGAGTTGCCCCGCATTCCGTGGCACGCCAGCACTCGTTGTATAGTGTCCTCTCGTTCTGTAAGGCTACCGAGCGCTTCACCTAGGTTGGACCCCATCTTGTTAGCCGCTCCTCTGCTCTCTAGCCCCCCATGCTGTTCGTAGGAGGTTGTGCGTGAGTGGTTTTAGGGCTTGTCAGTTAGTGTCATTAGTTTTGGTAGTAAGGGTGAGACGGCAGCAGGTCTGCGCTGTGACTCTGGGTAACTGGGGTGATTCGTTTCGATGTCAGTATTGCATGGGCACGTAGTGCAAATGTTACTTTTAAGTGTAGTTTGTAAGTTCGTAGAAAAGAGTGTACGGCTTCTAGGCCTTTTAAACTCTAATAAAGTCAAGTCAAGTCAAGTATCATGGCAAAACAATTGCAGAAACAATTCAACTGGCTTCCTGAAGCCCGCATTGAAGAACTAAACAAGTCACTCAGTCATGTCGATCGCCCAATTTTAGAGCCTTCACACCCTATGGCTTAAGCAAAAATCAAGACCATTTTTTTTTTTACCAAAAAAATGGTTCAAAGGGTTTTAGCAAGTGTTAACTGCTACCGGTCATCTGCCCGACGAAGCCCTAATTCCCTAAGGCCCTATTTTAACCAAAGGGTTCAAAGGGTTTTCACAAGCGTTAACCACTCCTAGTCATATGCCCGCCCGTGTAAACTCAAACAAGATACAACGACAATGTTACATTCCCCGCACCCTATATCATCGTTGGATTTGTTCGAATGAGCTATATAATGTGATCTTGTTGCATCTCCTATTGTTGCCCCATTGTTACGTATTGCAGCATTGTATTCTGGGGCCTCTCCTCCTCCTGTCCAGCTTTTGAAGATTCTCGTGCGCAGGCAAACTCTAATAAACACTGTCAGGAACAATTATCTTAATTTTAGACTATCTCCAACTCTTCAAACAAGCCTTTATTTTCATCAGGGACACTCAGGGCTCCACACTGCTATTTCTCTGAAGTTTTCGTCGCATTGTGATTTACGCCCAGATGCCTGAAATCACCAGTTGGGCCTGTTAGCTAAAAATAAACGCTGTTAGCGGTAGCTGCCTTTGGCATATAACAATAGTATCATTACAACGGTGTGCGATATCATGGATACTTGGCAGCGACGCACTATCGTGTGTCTAAATCATGAAAACAACGTCATTGATGGATCATTCTCTCTATGAATGAATAGTGGACAACCCATTTTTTAACTTTTAGTTTTTCTTTATCCCTGCACTATCCCCTTATACTTTCCATAATTTGAAAAATGTCGGCTGCATTGGGATTTATCTTCAACATGATCTAGACTCACGCTAGTGGAATCTACGGAGTTCGAGGGAAATTATGCCGTTTCTGGGTAGATGTACATCATACGATAAATATCGAAAGCCAGGCAGGCCCTATGTAAATTACGTTGTACCCTTTCCACTTCATGAATGTTACTTTGTAAGGTCGCTAAGGAAGTGGACGATTATTCACAAGGCACAATCTCGATCCTAATTCACTCCTTACTGCATAGCTAGGGGACTATGCACA
>JAHWFP010099880.1:0-13458 GCA_023313725.1 Lithobius niger | reverse complement strand
GGGGGAGACGGGGTACTGCCCTGCATCCTGTTTCTTTTTTATGCTTTCCCGTTTTATGCGTTATAAGTATTTTTTTTTCCTTCTCCTTGCTGCTCATCACTTAGCGTCTCAAGGGCGGATGGCCTTGAGTTTGACAACACAGTGAAAGGTTTTGTTGTTTGGATGCTGCAAATCATGTCCGGTTTGTTTTGGCTTCGATAACCTTGCTGACACTTGACTGCCATGTAAACTGTCTGTTGCGCTAATCTTTTCTGTGTAAACGTACCCAATATAGCCTGTTGAGCATCCCGTTCCCGCCCATCTCTTACGTACGAAGTTGAAAAAAGACTGGTTGCCTGCCGCGGGCCATTCCGGTTAGCAAGTGTCCCCTCCCAGTTTGCGTCCGTCAGCTAGAACGCTGGGTCCATGAACTTCTTTCTTTCTTTCAAGTAAAGTGTATTTTAGATGCAAACTACCTGTTCAAACGGATCTGCTCCCCGGTTCCATGAGCTATTTTAAGTTTACCTCCTCCACCACTAGTCAGAGCTCCTTACGAATGGAGAAAGGTGTCCAAAAAAAAAAGGAAAGTTAAGGGAGTGTGTTAAGGGAGGACGGATTGCTAAGGGGATTGCAGAAAAAATTTCGTACCAAAACTTACTTTTTGTTCCTATGTTAAGAATTAAAACTTTTTATCAGGAGCGTATGAACGTCCGTAGGAAGTGGGAGTGTCCATACACTAACTATAGCTTCACATCCCATCCGTTATCACAAGGTCTTCTGGGAGGGAAGCAGGCCCGAACTGATGGCTCTGGTGCCCCCAAATGCCATGACGTTTTAAAGTGGCCCACATACACATTCCCTGGGTGGGGGGATTTGAAATTACACGGGTGCGAGCCTAGTCTAGTCATTTAAAGACGTATGAAATTGTCAGAGAATGGACCACATTTTAAGACCAACCAGGAAATTTCTACATAAAATGCATTTCAACATCACACCACAATTTTCCTACTGACAATGCAATCGATACGGGCCCCTTTATGAATATACGGGAAGGCCCACGTGCCATTGGCACTCTGGCCCTAATAGCCAGTCGGAGACTGGAGAGAAGTTTGGTTTCGTTTTCTGGCTCCAGGCCGATCGATTCAACATGGCCAGAATCTTGTTTTACGTCGGCAGCGTTAAAAGGCGTCAGTTTTCTGGCACTCGCGTCAACTGAGCCAGGAGACGAATCACGCAATTTCTACCACAGTCGGCCTTGGCTTGAAGATGCCATCTCCTTCCCTGCTCAAGATTGTTCAATCGCAACACGGGTGATATTTTTCACGCCTATCTATTGGATTTTAAATTTAGAGAAAGTATGTTGAACGTGAGATATCCCAGAAAATAGTTACGACCAGTTGTTCCACAAGTGGACGCATGGGATCGCGACCAAGAACGTGGATGGAACAAGCGGCAATATTGTCATGGACACTCCGTCGACCCCTAAGGGCTTTCCTTTATGTCGCTCCTGTTTTTATGTAATACAAGAAAAAAAAACAATCGCATTTTCATTTACACTGTATTTTTTCCCGTTTTTCCAATAAATTACGTCAGCTCGAATTTAAAACCTTTAAAAATAAATTCTGGCATTTTTAAAAAAGTGTTTAAATGACTTTAGGTCGTAACAGACCAGAAGAATCTATTATCCAGTTCGATGTCCGTCTGTGTAACATTGGTTTGTATCTGTCTTTGTCTGAAACGACGCTAATTTTTTGGGGCACGGTGTCAGTTTTAGTTTAAACTCCAACGTCCATTCCCTTCCCTATACTTTTTGCGCTCTAGTGATGAGATAAAGCAATATTTTTAATAGGAAATGTAGTTCGCCCCTTGATTTAAAAAAAAAAATTAAGAATTCATCAAAAGTTAAAATTACATCAATTAAAAAAAAAACTTGACACCTAAAACGACGTGAATGGAGCGCACGTTTGCTCGCGTTTCAAGTTTTTAAAAGCTTTTAATTACTAAATATAGTTTCACTTCTCTCAGATTCTTCACAGTTTTTCTTAAGCTGGAAGGCGGTGGGAGGGGGTGGGGTGGCGACCGCACGATACGCACCTTGCCGCACCTCCCTTGGATGTAAAGAAGCACTCATCGTAACATCCGGGAACTGTATAGTAAAGCCCAGAACGCGGCTATCTAGACGAAAAAAATTCACGTAAAATTGTCATCATGATGTTTCCGAGTGTAATCTGGTCGTCCAAATATGCCTACATGTCGACAGCTTTAACCGCTAAGCTACTTTGATACTACTCACATCGCTGCAAACAACGTTAGTTTCACGTACTGACGCCAGAGGACCCGACAGTACGAGCCCCCAACTCTGAAACACTTGTTACGAAGATAAATGAACAGGAATAAAGCAAAACTTCTTCAAGGCACATAAATCCCTCCGTTCTGGCCACTTTACTCTGCGTCACCTACGCTAAAATATAGTTCAAACGACCGCAGCGCGCATTGCTCTACGACACTAGTTAAACTCATTTCGGGGCCGCGGCAACGTGACACATCCTACGACCAAGTCGCAAACATGAGCGAAGGATTAATTATCCTTCCTCCAGGGCCGCGGCTTGCCAGCGATGTGGCGGGAGTTAAATACCGCTCGGACCGAGCCGTTTAAAACAAGCCGAATAACATTCACGCGCCACTACTGACATCTCCATCGTACACTTAGACCAGCAAATGAAAGGTAAATCAGTTTATACAAAACTATTTCCGGTAATGTATCAAGTGAAACTGTTAAAATATACCGGAGGGAGTTACGTGCCTTTAAAGCGAAACTTCTTTTCTTAGGGCGTGTTTACATTCTCGCAGCTGAAATTTAATCGCAATGACTAAAGTGTCGTTGCCATGGTAACAACGCTTCCTGGATTAGCTAAATCCGACATCGTTTGAGCAAATGCTTTCGGTCTTATAATTCGTGAAAGTAAGATAAAGAATTCTTCATGACGAAACAATTTTCCTAATCGCTTCTAAACTCAGTTATTGACTCGTTTCGTTGCGAGCTGGCAGAGTAAAACCGCCGCCATGTTGGAATTTCAGATAATTTCTAGCTTTGAATTGCGAGAATGCACAGGCAAGTCGTTGCATAAACGCGCCCTTAAAGCGAAACTTCTTTTCTTAAAGCAAAACTTCTTTTCTCAAAGCGAAACTACTTTTCTTAAAGCAAAACTTCTTAAAGCGAAATTTTTACAGCGAAACTTTTTGCACTTTTTGCAACGAAACTTTTTGCAGCGAAACTTTTACAGCGACACTTCTTGCTGCAACTCCATTTACGCAAGACCAGCAAGCCCGTTTGTGGCCGTCTAGCCAGCGTCGTGGTAGGGTAACGGTTAGTATCGCAGTCGACATCCAGTTCGGATGCACCGGTTTCGTTTCCCGGCCACACGATGGCGCGCGAAATTTTTTCGTCTGGATGGCAGGCAGACTAGGTTCAAATGGCGCTATTGTTCGTCTCCGATCAAAACAGGCCACAAGCCGCAGGCGTACACTGGGCTTCACTGCAGTTCCCGGATGCTACGACGTGACATCTTCTCGCTGCCGTTTCATTTCCCTTCCTCCTTTGGATTTTGTGTTTAGACATATTGTTTTGTCAGCTTGGGTTCGTTCTTTGACTCCTCCTTCCCCACCCAAAGCATCATTTAAGCAAGTTTGTGACGTTCACGGAATACGTCATTTCAGGAGAAAACGTTTAGGTACTTTGCCAAAAGGTGCTGTTAGCCTAATGGATAGCACGACCATTTCATGTGCAAGAGGTCCTGGGTTCGATTTCCGACCTTTGCCACCCCTGGTGGGAAGAGAAAGGCCCTGTGATGCCTCGTGCCCATGTCGATTGTGGCATGTAAAAGATCCTAGGAATTTCTGATTGGAATTACCTAGCAAAATTGTCCCTCTCTCCTTTGGGCGCCATGGCTTCGGCTGGGGACACGTCAAACCAACAGCTTCTATGCTATTAGACTTTGTGGCCAGCTTGCTGCAGTTCTTAGGCATGTGGTCCAATGGCCACCCCAATTCAGCCCTCCCCCCTCCCCCCGAATCCATGCAAGTATTTTTAGGTGCTTTATGACGTACTGATGGTGGGAAAATTTGTTAATAGTGAAAAAAGTTAGCGATTCATCGAACTTTATCGATTGTTAATCGTAATTGACTCGTCAGATAGTATGCTGTAATGAGCAGCGAGCAATTCCCCCATATCCCGTGTTAACATAATTTCTTTCTGAAGCGCTCATCATGAGACAATTTGTTACATTCAAAAAAACAAGTAATTGGTTTGTCTAATTTGGTCGATTATGTATTGATCTAGCACGGAAATGTTACTTTTTCCTACATTTTACAACTTTAAATCAAGTGACTTTTCTAATCAACCTAATTGGGTTTAATTAGGCCTGGATGACAGAGAAGGGGGAAAGTTTTTTTTTATTTAACAAGATTAAGAATAATTGTGTGCGTACATCAAATAGGAACCGACCCTCAGCTTTTTTTCTATAGCCTATTGAGGATTGTGAGCATAATTTATGATATAATTCCCGTTTTCAAAGAATTCCTGGAACCTATTAGATTAACCAACTGGGATTTAATGAGGCTCATCTGAAAGATGGGAAGCTTTTTATTTTAGCCAACGAGACTTACAACCGTATGTGCAGTCAGTGAGAACGTTAAACCGACTTGTTCTAAGGTTAAAGTTAAAGTACGAAACTATTGTTAAAGAATGACTGATACTTAAAGAACCTAACTCAACCCTATGTTACTTCAGCTTTGAGTTAAAATCAACATGGACGTGCACAGGCCCCCGAGAGAAAGGGGCAAACGTTTTCTGGGTTTTTTTTGGGGGGGGTGTTTCAACCTTTTTTAACCCCCCCCCCCCCCCCCTTGTAGGACTTTTACCATTTCTTCCCCTCTTTGCACTACTTTCTTAGCCGCTATTGTCCTTTTTGGAATTTTTTGGGCTCTTTTACAACACCGCTCCCGAAAAAGGGCACTTTTTCAGAAAAAAAGAGGCACTTTGCCACGAGAAGCCCCTGTGTCTGTGTGCACGTCCCTGAAAGTCAAGATCTTAAATTTAGAGTCAATCTTGAACTTAAAAGTTTAAGTTTAAGCTTAAGTTTAAGTTTATTTAAGCTGTCACATGCGGGCAGCTGTCGTATTAAACAGGGACCGTTCCACTGTTTTTTGTATACCCTCCTAAGGAATTGTGGGCATCATTTCTAACAACAACCGACTTTAAAGCATCCCTCTAACTTATCGAATTACCTGATTAACGGCCGGTTGTAGAATGACTGCTAAGCATGAACCCGTGCTTAATTTCTACGTAAAGTTGCAACACGTCGGTAAAGTCGTATACTTTAGGCTATAAAGTCGCACGTCACATTTCGACTTTATAACCGGTATTATATAAAGTAAGCTCAAGGACAAACTTTAACGTAAAGTTACACGTGGGTGGTCTTCGCAAATGCTTCGGGCGGCCTCCAAGTCCAGGAACGACTTTACCACCTTTGTGACTTAAATGAAAAAGTGCGATTTTCAGATAAAGTCTGGCTTTAGTCTTAAAGGGATATACCTCCCAGCGCCATTTTTCTTGATCCTCCACATCAAGTACGGCCCCAAAGGTCTATTTCCTTACCGTTAGTCTTTCCCTTACTAAAAATCCTTTTTTAAATGTGGCGTCTAGGAGATTTTCTGTTGAATATAACGGAACTTTATTTACTAACGACCCGTCACTAAACGATGCATTGCGCGCGTATAATAATCATGACGTTTCATCTCTGTGTGTACATCTACTAATTTCCTAATAATTACCATGAGATTTAAAATCTAATAGACTAATGCGGTAAAAATTAAAATTAATTATTCCAATAAAACGCCGAAGCAAAATTATAAGACACTGGCCTAGAAAATTATAAATTGTGATTTTAAAATACGAGAATCATTCCGGTTTGTGACGACACAATCGTTGACTTGATTCTGTCTCGTGTACTATTCACAAAGCCAACCGAGACAGCAGCTATGCGAGGAACACAGCTACCACCCCAGCCGACCTTGGCACTGTAATTGCTCGGATGGTGATCTGCGCGTAGCTGTAATTTGGCACGCGGAATGTTATAAGGCAGGCCGGGTGTCCCTTTAAGGAGGAAACTCACCAAAACTTTAGGAGCGTTGCGAGCTTGGCTTGATCGTTTGCAGCGTTGGTCTTGGAGAACGTTTGACGCGTTCAAACTTGGGCCTGTACACACCAACGCTGCAAACGCTGTTTTGGCTACAAACAAGACGGCTGGCATCAACTCCTGTTTGACGTTATTGAATTGCGTTTTGTTGATCGCCTGTACAATTTGAAACAATATTATCAAAAGATGCACCATTAAGACATTGAAAGGGGCAATTGTTGTTCTAACAAAACTGAAGAAAACATGTGGTTATTTTTCCCGTGCTGCACGTATTGTTCCCACTGATAAAAGACGGGCTCCACGAAAGGGGTTAAAAAAATGGATTACAATAATGAATTCTTCGTGAATCTTCACGGCGTGTTGATTTTGTTGGGCGAAGCTGATAAAGCAAATAATTACGTTTTGGTTTTGCTTCGTGTGTATCCATTACAGATATGTGGCTTGCCTGCGGTTCAGCAGGCCTCCTATTGGCTGCAGCTCGGACGTAGCGCCAACGGCGCGCTTCAAATATGAAATTTTCCAACGCGATCAAAGCAACGCTTGGAACTGGGCTGTCGCCTGGTGCTTGACGCGTTGCCTAGCAACGAGCGACGATGCGGCGTGAAGCCAAGCTCGCAACGCTCCTAAAGTTTTGGTGAGTATCCGCCCTTAAGCAATAGCAGTCGTTCTACAACTGGCTGTGAGTGACGTTATGTCACTAAAAGCAGCTTGCAGCGCAGCCCGGGGCTGGCTATACAAGACACAGGATACTGTCCTGTCCCTATATGTAAAGCAAGCTTAAAGCAAAGATTCAGAAGCATAACCAGACCAAAAGGTTTCAAAAAACTAATTTGATGCCGCATGGACTTACAAAATGATAGACCAATTTTTCACACAGTGCATTCAACACCACACGGGCTCCAGCTAAATCAGAGCTAGTCAGGACCTCTGTAACTAAACTGAACTCGGACTATAGCTGCACCACTTATCACTGCGGATAGTTGATAGGTTATAAACGGGACAGAAAGCCAATTGGGCTCTCTAACTTTATAAGTGTTAAATAAATACGGATGCAAACCTATTTACGTCGCCTTTTGGACTTAAATGTCAGACTGCCTGAGTGGGGAATCAAACCCACGACCTCTGAAACCAAAGGCCGGAGTCCTACCACTAAGCCATACTGATATGGCCAAAAGGAAACGTCCATAGGAAGCATTTAGCACGCATATACATACATATAATCATATACTTTCCAATCTGCACTGGTGGGATGCTTGTCTGCGCATCACACACCAAGTGAACAGAAAGGAACACACTTAAAGCGTGAAATAAGGTTATAAACGGGACAGAAAGCCAATTGGACTCGAAAAGTGTTAAATAAACACGGATGCAAACCTATTTACGTTGTCTTTTGGACTTAAATGTCAGACTATATGTATATGTATAGTAGTATACATATAGTAGTATATGTATATGATTATGTATGCGTGTTAAATGCTTCCTATGGACGTTTCCCTTTAAAGGCCATGTCAGTATGGCTGAGTGGTAGGACTCCGGCCTTTGGTTTCAAAGGTCGTGGGTTTCATTCCCCGTTCAGGCAGTAAACGTAAATAGGTTTGCATCCGTATTTATTTAATACTATATAGGCTACGGTAGAGCTACTGCTAAGCATTTGTGTATTGATATCGCCCACGTAAGCGTTTGTAATCACGAATACTAATGGGAATTTTGGTAAAAGAAATAAAATCGTAATTCAACTAAAGCCAGCTGGGCTAGAAGCTGCAGTAGTCACTCCCAATAAAACCCGGAAGTTTCTTTCTCAGCCAACCAATCCCTACTCAATCGTCGTCAAAAACCGAAATTGCAATGCTTAATTTCTCGGCTGTATTTCAATATTTTCCACTCAAATTTAGTATATAAGCTTTGTTGGAGTTGGTGAGCATGTGTCCGAACGTTTACTAATTTCCAATCTGTCACATCGGAGATCTGGACTTGAGTTGGAATCGTGGTTTTCATTGTTGGCTTCTTCTTGTTGGCACGACACGCTTCTACTACGCTCTGTGTAGATCACACTATTTGTCTTATAAATCTGCTTCTTATAGCTCATTTTACAGGTATTTTACAGGTAATGGGCTCATTATTAGCACATTTTACAGGTATTGCTCTATAGATGTGGCCTTTCCATGAAGCCTTTCCTAATTGGTCAAGTGGTTCAGGGGTTAGGGAGCTCCAAACGACCAGGTTGATTGTTTTACATTGTTTTAAACAACAATGCTACATGCAACAGTGCTATTATGCAATAATGCCAATCAGCAAACGCCAGCTGCAAGACGTAGCCTGAAGATTAAAGGTTTTGTTTCCATATTGATTTGTGAAAACCGTAATTGATAAAGATACAAAACATTAAAACAAGTTAATCTAAACTGCATGGTACGTCAAAGTAGCACGAATTAGAAAACAAAAACGAACTCGTTTGATGCTTAAGGTAAGGCTTAACTGATCCGAAGTCAAAACAGCAGAAGGAACACAAATAAACTTTCCTGTAAGGTTTCAGATCCTGCAGTGTTGTTGTACTGGTTAGTCCACATGAAACCTAACTGCTGTATCAAACCATTATACACGTAAATATAATTAAAGCCGGAGCTAAGTGTTTTCAGTGTTCTTTAGTAACGTCGTCATCATGATTTTTAGGCACTTTTCCACTCATGGAATTTCATGGAATTTCATTATTAGTTTCCAGTACATTTTCAGGTTTCCTAGGGCTCTTACAAAACCTTACTTATCTGAGTAGCTGTACTATAAGCAGTGGCGGATTTAAGGAAATAGCCTAGGGAGGGGGGGGGGGGCAAAGCCCTATAAGGTCCTCTGCCTTCCCGAAATTCTGAGGACTTTTTTTTTTTTTGCTACCTGAATCTATTGGTAAACGTTCTTTGTTAGTTCTATTTTACACTTTACACTTCTGCACTGCTAATGCTTTGGAAATGAAGGCCCTGCTACGTCAAAGGGGTGGATTTTGGGGTGGATGTCGCAGCTTTGCAAGGAAGACACAAATTAGAAACATTTGTGGTTCTTGCCGTCAGTGTTGGCTTAGGTTGGCTAACGTTAAAATATCAAATCAAATCAAATCTAACGTTACTTGTTATCCATTGTTAGCCTCCCATCCTCCATTGCGTGACCTGGGGTGCAGGCCTGAATAAAATAATCAATCAATTCAGTGCGGATTGTTAAAATGTTTTGCACTTAGCACTGTAAAACAAGACGAGATAGGTGTAAAAATGATGGATTGTGAGCAATAGATTGAGAGTGTTGAGACTACGATAACAAATTGTATAGTGGTGCCTAGGATACTTTGAAGATGGACTTGTCAGTTGTGGTGCTATTGCAGCCCAGAAGGAAGGCCTTACTTCGGGGAAAAGTTTGCTTCAATGTTGCCGACAATCATAGATCTCGGGTGGTAGTGATCGCGCCTATGAGACTGAATAATGTGTATCAGGTTGTCTCGACATCAAGGGCAAGTAAGCATAAGATTTTAAATGCGAAAATGATATCGGTGAATGATTTTCTTTGTCGAATTATTGATCCGCCTTCAGTGGGGCCCCGAAAGAAAAAAATTATTTATATAAAAAAAAAAAGGCTCTAAGTTGCCTATGTACAAACGGCATTTGTCTTTAATCATCATGTGTTGTGTTCTTCTTCTCGTAGTACATTAGTTATTTAATCTGATTATTATAAACTATATATATTAAAATGAATTTCGAGAATCGAGCCTCCCCGTCCGTCCCCCTATCATTAAAATAATACGGTAGCCCAAAAACAACGTACGAGTTGAAACATTTCAAAGTCCAAACTTTTTTCCAAAAAGGTGAAAATGGGACCACTACTGGAGTACGAAAAAGTGGTCTATTTTCAGGGTCGTAGCCAGCACCCCCGCAGCCCACACACGTGCGGGGGTTTTCTTGAGGCCAAGGAACGCGAAGAACAACGAGGCCTTTAGGGCACGTTTACGCAACCACTCGCTTCTGCATTCTCGCAACTAGAAGCTAGAAATCACCTCAAATTCCAACATGACGGCGGTTTTATGTCTGCCGCTTCGCAACGAAAACGGCAAATAACGTGGGTTCAGAAGCGTTTGGGAAAATTGTTTCGTCATGAGGAATTCTTTATATTATTGGCACGGATTATAAGACTGCAAGTATTTTCTCAAACGATGTCGCATTTAGCTAATCCATTTAGCGTTGTTACCATGGCAATGTCACCTTTGCCATCGCGGTTGAGTTCTGGCTGCGAGAATGCAAAGGTGAGTCGCTTCGTAAACGCGCCCTTATAGTGGACTACGATATTGAGTTTTGTTTACAAAACTCGAGCTTTGACCCAGAGAACTATGTAACGTAAAAAGGTGGTAAACGTTTCAAATGAAACATCCTGCTTTCCAATTCCTGTAAAAAGTCGTGAAATTCCAAACAAAGAAAAATCTAGAGTTTAAGTTGATAAAAACATGGTTAAAAATTGAAAGCCGCCATGAGAGAGACAGCATGGTTACGGCGTCCTGAGACGATCATTTTGTTGGTAATCAAAATAAAAATACCTGTTTCTGAATAAAGCTTGCAGTTTGGAATGATTTAATCATATACAGTATGTTTACAATTTCAACAAAATTTCACGCCAGACATGAAAATGACTAATTTTTTTTTAAAGTCTGCTTCAGAAGCCGCATTAAATTGTTGAAATAAGGAAACGGTAACCCGTAAAAAAAAAGTGCTGATTGTTAATAAAAAAAATGTTGAATACTGCGTTAAAACGAATTGTTTATTAATTTGTTTTTAAGCCCAGTAATCAGAAATAAAACATATTACTTTTCTTAACGGTATTAAAAAAAAATCTTGGAGTTGCAGCAAACCGCCATCCTCGGCCTCACAGTTAAGGTGTGGTTACATCGTGCACGACGGAAAAAAAGTTTTAACAAAACTCGTATTCGCAACCAAGAAAATAAAATTAATTGGGAATGGACTTTTTTGTTTGTGGGGAAAGGGAAGGAAGGGGCAGGCGCTCCATTTTAATTCTGTTGCGGAGGTATAAAAAAAATTCCTGGCTAGGCCCTGCCTATTTTCGCTATAACAAAAAAAAAATCAGAAAAAGTATGGAATTTTTCACCTCGTGCATTTTTTATGGGCCATCCTGTGTATTAAGGGGGAAGGGGGTGAGTAGTGCTAATTTGCTCCCGGCCCCGATTAACGTAGCCACGCCACTGGTTGCAAGAAGTGTTGATTATTCCGTTTGAGTGGGCAATGGTGCTATAATTTCGGCATTTTCAAGTTTTGATTGTGAGGAGGAGGTGTTCTGGGATAATGCCGGCCCGTTTACGTACTGTTACTGTAATGTTTGTCGTGTATTACCACAGCCACCTACAGTAAAGGCCGGATCATATCAAGACAAATTAGGCAAGTAAAATCAACCATTGACGTAGAAGGAAGCGCAAGTTTGCTACGTGCCGCCATCTCTCCAAGCGGTGAAATTTCAAACTAACCGACCAGGGTTCCAAATTCTGTCAACAGATGACGGCACTTGGCAAACTTGCCGCGTCGTTATTTGATTCGCCGTTTTGCGGAGCATTGTGGGAGGCAAAGATGATACGGCGTTTACTGTAGGTGGCTGTGGTATTACTCAGATTGAAAAACATGTTGCAATTGGTGATATGCCGGATATCCTGTATGTGGGAAGACTGCTGGCTTTATTGTCCTGACGTATGGTAGGTAAATGGCTGGAAATCCGGACTCCTCATGACATGAAGAAACTGAAGACATAACTTTATGAGCATGTTCAGGGGATGGCTACACTGCAAGAGGCGGAGGTTCAGACTTACCTCTTCTGCTGGTCGTCCAGTGGCTACTTCTTGCGTGCTTTTTTTTGTGTGGTTTACCATGGTCCTCCCCACCCCCCCCCCCCCCCCCCAATTTCGGGGGGGGGGGGCTTTCCCTTCTTTTTAGTCTTCTGTACAGCCGTACAGGCCGAGAAGACTTGCAACGACTTTGTCCGTCCGTCCGTCGCCTTTTTCAACTTCGCAACGGTACCAGATAGAGACGACCACGGTTTACAATGTTAGATTCTATGTCAAAAGTAGTTAAGCAACATGGCAAATTAAAACATCGTTACTTCCTCATAGCTAAGAAACTTCTTCGACGTAACTAAATTATTTAAAAAAAATTGGTCGTCGGATTGAAATCCTAAGGATAACAAGCAGCCATAAAAACAAAAAGATTTTAGCTTCGTTTAAAATAATCACGTCGCATTGTTGCATGACTGATTAGGCTTACCGTCGAACCAAATAATTCTCCATTAGGTCTATCAGCTACTTACGAAATTAAGACTGCCGTTAAAAACATTAGGCCTAAAAAATAAAAATTAGGCCTAAAATCATGTTACCACGGCAACGTCAAGTTGCTACGAGCCGCTGTTGGCTTCATTAACAGCGTCTCTCGAGTCACTTCCCCACTACCACTGATCTATATAGGCTACGTTGCGCGTTATGTGTTGCCTATTCATTGTTGCAGGTGCACCGTGTTGCAAAAATGAATAGGCTTACTATACAATCCAAATCTCCGTTACCGGCACTTCCAAAATTAAAGTTGCAGGTAAACCTTAGGCCTAAAAGCTGACAATTGTGCCTAAAATGTAAAATAAGCTTAAAACTAACAAATCTTTAACAGGCGGTTCTGATGGTTACTGCTTTTAGATTATACAGTATGTCCCAGAAGTCCCGTACCATGTCAAATAAATCTTTAAGACTTGGATATGGGTGGCTGTAATAGCATACTCGTATAGGAAGTCACCTATATGGCGAATCCGATGATGCCATCCAAAATGACATTGGAGGTCGTATTCAAGGTCATCCAATTTGTATCTCCTAACCTACGCAAGATAGGGGCATAAAGTAAATTAGATAGTTGTGGGGGATCGTGCTACTTGTACAACACAGGGAGCAGAACAAAAATCACATGCAAAACAAGGAAGATATTGGTGAAAGAAGTTGGGTGATGCAGAGAAGCTATCCATGGGGCAGCAGGAAATACAGATATAGCTGAACAATCAAATGAAACGGTAACAAAGATAGCATTTTTGCCTGGTTTTGGTAATCTTAAATTATAAACCAAAGTCTCATAGCAGAAATGAAGCAACCGCAACGACTCCCGGAAAGGGAACAATGAAAACGTGCGAGTGTGTCAATTCTTTGGCATGAAGTTGAAACTGGGACGTTGTTGCTCTGAAAAGAAGTTGAAATTGGCACATTGTTGCCTCAACTAACAAT
>JAHWFP010099879.1:8985-32941 GCA_023313725.1 Lithobius niger | reverse complement strand
CGGAAGCTGTTACTAGAGAATTTCTCTTCGAGACTATTAGAGACGGGTACCGCATAGATAGACTTCACTCGGCGTTGAACGAGGATGAGGGTGAGCGTTTGGTACTCGATGCAACACGGAGACGAATCAAGAATCTCGCATCACCAGCACAATCTAAGGATGCCGCGATTAAAGAATACGTCGACGCGAAGCTTCTCGGTATAAATGAATTAGAAACCAAACTTGATAATGCCGTGATCATGGACTTTCACGGCATATTCGACGCTAAAAATAAACAAATCAGTAACCTGGTGAGCCCTGAAAGCCCTTCGGAAGCTGTTAATAGAGACTATTTCTTCGAGGTTATTAGAGATGCCTACAAAATAGACAAACTTCAAACGGCGTTGAACGAAGACGAGGATGGGGTACTCGATGCAAAAAATAGACGAATCAAATTTACGCTCTCTCCAACCGCGGAACACGACGTGGCTACTAAGGGTTACGTCGATAGTCGAATGGTTACTTTAAACGTAGAAAAAAAACTCCCACCAGACACGGAGGAAGCCAAGAATCATTTTGACAACGTCGGTTTTGTGATGGAAAGATATATAAATCCACGTATCGACTGTATAGTTACTTTTCGCGGAACTAGTCCTTACCCTAAAGGTCACTTTTTCACGTGTATCAATAACTATCCTCGCCAATACTATTTATCAACATCCGGTTGGTATATCCTGGGAATGAGTATAACAAGTAGCGGACGCCAAATACCTATTTTAAACCCTCCAGATATAAAGATACGGTGTTTAATAACTG
This sequence comes from Lithobius niger, assembly GCA_023313725.1. Classification (NCBI taxonomy): domain Eukaryota; kingdom Metazoa; phylum Arthropoda; class Chilopoda; order Lithobiomorpha; family Lithobiidae; genus Lithobius; species Lithobius niger. The sequence goes on along the minus strand of JAHWFP010099879.1, from coordinate 32,146 downwards.
GGTTTTTAGATTTGTCGAAGAGTGTACCCAAAGACAGAGAATTTCAAGTTTATCTCGATCTTGAGAGACTTCTCCAACCATCAACTTTAAGTATAACGGAAATACCGATCATCGTGAACGAAGGTCACGTGATTTATATAATGGCTGATACGGCAAGCACGGAGGATAAAGATTACCAGATAGATATATACCTAACCAAGACTCGTTGTATAGCATGGTCAAAGCAAAAACCATATGCCGATCCATACGAAGAAAAATGGGGTTAACGAGCTAACCGTCTTAAAATATCTTCCTAATCATATCCCTTGCACGAGAAACTTAGAAAAAATAAACAGAAATGACCGCACAATGTTTGATTAAAATTTTGCACCCTGTTGTAATTGTATTTAACGGGACCCAAATACTCCGAAATGGATGTCGGTGGTTCGAGGTTGCCGAAACTGTCGAAATAACAGGGTATGTCAGTAACTGTCGAGTAAGCCACCCAATGACTTCCATTTCCATCGTGAAAATTTTCGAGATTAACAATGCCGCATTCGCCACGAGGTTTAGGATTTAACGGCAGACGATCCTTGCTAAAAGTACCTCTGTATTTAGGAATTTTCAAAACTTTGACTAATCTGTTTAAATCGAGATTCGTTAACGGTTTAGTAAAATCGATCAGACCTTCACTGGCCTTAGAAAGAGCCCTCTGCCACGATTCGCTTTTTTTTTCTTTTTACGGTTCAACCCCGAACCCTCCATCTTCTTGTTATGTCTCACCATTTCTTCCATTACCTTAGCATCGTTCTGGCTCTTTTTAACTGCAGCGGCGATACCGGCGGCACCTCCGGCTAGACCACTTACACCGGCTAAGATGGGTCCCAGCAATGCCAACAAGGGTAAAAACCCACCTCGTTTCGCGATCTTTTTTCTTTTTACCCCGCTCCATTTTTTTCCGATTTTACTTGTTTTCGTTTTTTGTTTCACCATCTCTCTTTTTTTAATAAATCACTTCGACTTTGCCTTTATCCAATTTCAAACTCATTTTTCTATCACCGATCAACAGCGCGTGGCACGTCGTGTTAGCTGGAACCGCGGCGTTAAATTTCAACTTTACTTGCACGTCGACTATGCCGGACTGAAGTCTCTCCGATTGCTTGGAACAGTCCAAAACCACTAGAGGATAAGTCTTTTTAAACTGCACAGAATCGATACACAAGTCCCCGACATCGTACAAAGCGCGTCTAAACTCTTGAGCCATTCTATACAGGATCGAGTATTCTCCTGTAGCGTAATTTACGTTCAAGTCCAAGAACGGGTAACGTTCGGAATTTAAAGTTACGTGAGCATCTTGAAGACTGCAGTGATCGAATACGGCTGGATTTTTAGTTTGCGCATCTTTTCTATTAGTCTGAAGAGCTAGAATAACCCACCTCGGTTTTTCAACGGCTGAAGTAGTAAGCACGCGCCATGTGAAACTAGTGCTCTGAGGAAGTTCGCAACTATCGTAATTCCAGTGCCTAAAACCCAAGTCCACGTTCATCCCACCTTCTATGTAACTAAAAAGCCTGAGTTTTTGCTCGTCGGATGTGGTTACGTGGGGTACGTGCCACGAAACGCTACTCAATTCGACTTTCCCAACGGCTGTTGCAGCTGCCCTGAATACAGCGTCTTCATTGCTCGCCCTAGACAACGTTAGGACATGCTTGGCACCGTACAGCACCTTGTCATAATTTTCGAAAAATCCCATGCAGTGTTTTAAGGGAATGGCGAATGAGAAGCTTCCTTTAGGAGTCGTTTCCTTCACGATGATGGAATGCCGTAGTTTGAATCCGATGTTATCGTTTAAACTGGCCGCGGAAGATTCTGCCGCATCTAACGCCCAGCAGTTCCCCAGCAATGACACTTGATCGGTCGAACCGTATGTAAGGAGACCCTTCATGAGAGTTCCATAACCGGGGTAATTTAACTCGTCCACTAGCTTATCCCCCAAGTGATATTTAATGCTGGAAAACAGGTACATGGAACCATTATTGATGAGAGACACTATGTCCGCATCGGCAAAACTAGAACCGTCGGCATTCAGTAACTTGCCTTTAATCAGAAGATAACTATTCGCGACGTGTAGGAACAAATCCTGGTTTTCGATTACGATTCTAATTTCCGAATTGACGTTGTTTAGATTGGTTCCTACTATCGGATTATATTCATGAAATGCGTAGCTCTCCACGGAAGAATCTTGTTGTAAAGATTCGTTTATGTCGAGGTAATGAATGTTCCGTTAAACTCATCTTCTCGCTCTCGTTATAAATTTGATGAATGCTGCGTTTTTCCCCTTAATTAATTATTATCTACGAGGAATCCTTTTCCAATTATTCTTTTTTTTCTTTCGAATACTAACATTCTTTTTTTAATATGTACAAAATTATTTTTTAGACCTCAGATGAAGTCTGACGGTAAGAGTTTCCCCGTTTAAATTTATCATTTCGTTATCTTGAGAAGTTAACCAAATACGAATATTACGAATCTTGTCGGTAGTTACGGGAAGGTAAATTAAATTTTGAGGGGATATTATCATCTTATAACCCGGCTGCACTCCCGGATAAAAAGCGTATATGCAAGGTTGAGTATCGTCATTCACGTAGGAAGACCCGATTATGTTGGTATGAACGAAAATTGTATTGAGCCCCATTATATCCACGGATTTTTGACCTTGCCGAGTTTTAGTATAAGTTCCCTGAAGGAATCCTGAAGGAAAAATGGAACCCCCCTTTTCAACAGATGATCGGAAGTGCATCATTACCCCCACTTTTATCACGTAACCGGAAGTGGGGGTATATATGTGTAACCGAATATCGTATTTTACCACTACTTGTGTTCGAGTTCATAATCTCGGGCTACATTGTTAACGCTTTCATGATGCGCTCCAGGGCTTGCCTGTGTGGCAGTTGTGTTGGGCGTGGGTAGTGTAAGCTAGTTAAGGTGTAGAGTAGAGAGCATAGCGTTGGGGCTTACATTCTCTCTTAATAAAAATTGAATTGAATTGAATGCGCCAACAATACTCTTTCTAGCATCACAAGTATCATTGTTGAATGTCCTTTGTTTAAACCCTCCATACAGCGAAAACGATCATTTTTTTTTGCCCAAAGGTGTACATGTACATATTGAACCTAGGACCACACACCGTCATCCATCATACTCTGGTGCTACTACGCTGATCTTCGCCACGACTCAGTTTCACAAATTCACTGCAAAACTACCCTTGCAGCCTTGCAGACGTTAGGCTTCAGGCAACGGTCTGGCCACCCAAGAGCTACGTGCACTTCTTAAGGCGAAACATGCAATTCGTATCCAGTCGGCTTTAGCTTGAAGAAACCATCCCCTTTCTGGCGTGCGCCTAACCTGCCAATGAGCCAGGAGGCGAGGTACGCGATTTGTAGCTCAGTCGGCCTTGGCTTGAAGAAGCCATTCCCTTTCCGGCACGTGATTGCACTGTTATTGAGCCAGGACGTTAGCCATGCGATTTGTACACAGTCGGTCTTGGCTTGAAGAAGCTATCGCTTTTCTGGCATGCACCTAAACAGGCAATCAGCCAGAAGGGGATTTCATCCCCAGTCGGCCATGGCTTGAAGCAGCCTTATCCATCCCCGCTGGAAGGTCGTTTCAACGCTGTAGCACGCGAGTTGCGGCATGCTTGAACTAAAATGCTTGGTAATTTTATCATTCATACTTGTTGTGTCACTCTTGGTATAGATTATTTTATATTCAAATCAATTTTGCAGACTTTACATGGGTTTCCTTGTTTCACAAATTTTAAGAATTTTTACTTAAAACCCATCTCCTACCCCGCTACGTGTGATGCTTTGAAACAGCAACCACATGTCGCCTATAATTTTTGGCTAATATAAAAGATTTCGTGCAAGGCGAAATCGTACCTATAGAAACTATTCGTTTTTACCGCTATTAGGCTGAACTATTGCTGAGTAGAGCACCAGCTAATAGCACACTATTGATCGAACGTCGATGTTTTACAAATGCAAACGTGGAAACATCTTTTACCGTTTTGTTATCAATATATTTTGTTTAAATAGGCCTAATTTACCATTAATCTTTTCGTAGTTTTACGTAATTTCATTTAAATGTAAGGCTAAATAGGTATTTGTATTTGAAATTTCCAAAATGCAACTCCAACAGTCGTCCCTTAGTGAGCTGCACGTGCCTCATTCTTGAATGACGGCTGTTAGCATTGCCAGTCGTAATCCTACTGACAACACTACTGGACCACGCGCCTCCTACGTGGCGCAACAATTGTGGACCATCCGCACAGCAGGAAGATGTGATATTCCGAAACTAACAATCAACTTCGAAAAATTCGTTTCAACAATGGTCCAAAGGGGTTTTTTCGCTTTTTTCGAAGGGAAAATTTTTACCTAGAACTACGAAAATACGCCTACGCGAAATCCGGATTAATTTTCTGTCTTTTGACACCTTTCTCATATTTTTTGCCCTCCTATTTCAAGAGGAGAAGAGGTACATATATACCTACATATATATATATACCGACCGTAAGTTTTTAATGATTAAGACTAGCGGAGTCGCTCGCTTCGCTCGCTCATTCCGCCGCGTCTCGCTGCGCTCGAGGAGATTTATAGTTGAAACTCATATGGTGCTGACAGACACTCCCAGCAAAAAATTATCAAACATATGTTCAAGGAAGTGATCCAAATAATGTGCGCATTTTTCCACTACAGGATAAATATTTAGCCTACAACTTACTAAGAGTGTTTAAGAAAAAGTGCTGTCTTTGATGACAAAAACGCTGATTTTCGTTCGCTTCGCTCACTCAATCAGCGCAACCTACCCTACTACTTAATTACTGTATTTAGGAAAAAGTGCTGTTCTGATGACAAACTCTGATTTTCGTTCGCTTCGCTCACTATATCAGCGCACCCTACCCTACTACTTAATAACTGAATTTAGGAAAAAGTGCTGTTCTGATGATAAACGCTGATCATCGTTCGCTTCGCTCACTCAATCAGCGCACACATTTCCTTAGAAACGTGACTGAATCATTGTAACACCGAGAACCTCACATCACAGAACGAAATCAGTGTTTGTCATCGGAAACAGCGTTTTTTTCTAAATACATTTAGTAAGTAATATAGGCTAAATATACCTAGATACAGAATGCTAACATTACAACTTTGGAATGACATTATATGACCACTTTTAGTTTTGTTTACCACTTGTATTATGAAGTGATGCACTAAGAACAACGCGCACATTATTTGGATCACTTCCTTGAACATTTGTTTCATAATTTTTGCTAGGAGTGTTTGCCAGCACCATACGAGTTTCACAAAAAAAAAAATGTATTACATCAATTTGGACCAAATATCTGATATCTACTGGTTAAGATTTCCGCCAAGGTTTTTTGGCCGTGTGAAGTCGTGATATCAAACGTCAAGCTGTTTCGCCAAGCTAATCCCACCGACTAGGACTTCATACGTTAAAGGAAATAAATGAAAATTGCGCAGTAAGCAATTTTCATATATTTCATTTAACCTTCGAACTAATACTCAGTGGGATTAGCTTGGCTTGGCGGAAATCCTTAACTAGTTTTATTTTGGGGTAATGCAGTAATGTAGTTTTGTGTAATGTGTCTGCGTTGAGGTAATATTTCATTAGCGTGGGCACATGGCTGCGGGCCAGGGCCCCAAATAGAGATTATTCTCTCTCCCGTAACTCCGGAATGGCTCAACCAGTCGAAAAAGTGGTCTCTGTGAGGATAAAGGCCAGGGAAATTTCTGGCTTAGATCATGTTTTAGAATTTAAAGACGGGAAAACTGAAGGCTCACAAGAAATAACTAAATACAGATGCAAACCTATTTACGTTGCCTTTTGGACTTATATGTCAGACGGCCTTAGCGGGGAATCGAACCCAGGACTTTGAAACCAAAGGCCGAGGTCTTACCGCTGAGCCATGGTTTCAAAGGTCCTGGATACGATTCCCCGGTCAGGCAGTCTGACATATAAGTCCAAAAGGCAACGTAAATAGGTTTGCATCTGTATTTAGTTATTTTTAGAATATAGGTAAGTGCAGTAGATTTTTCTGAAACCGTGTCACACAAGAACAACCACAACAACAACAACAACAGATGACACAGGCTTCTGTACGTTTGGGAGCCGTCGACTTTTCATCGTCCCACATGAACGATCATTCTGCGTGTTTTTGTGGCCAATCGATGGCTTCAACCATTGGATTCAACATTCTAAAGGTCTTGTAATTGTGTATTGACTCCACCTTGGTTTGTTTGTGGTGCCAATTGCTCCTTTTTGCCAAAAATACTAGCTATAGATACGGCCGCTTCCGCGATTTTGAAAGTACGGAGGCTGCTAAGTAACATCACCGTTTTTACCTTTTCTCGCTTTTTTTTGCAACTTTGTGCTTCTTCTTATTTATTTGTTCTCTCCGTGTCATGGAGCGATCTGTTGAGTCGATCGTGGCTCCCACTCCTACTAAACAATGCTTCCAACAAGGATTTTTGCAACGGGGAAAAAGCAATAGAAGAACAACCCAATATTTTGATGCTCTTTCCTTTTCCACTCCACCCAGTGCTAACATTCATTCTGCAGTTCATCCATCCAAGGAAACTATGACGTCCTCTGCCCTACCGCTCTCAAAATCTTCAACCCTTGACCGTACGAGTGATCGATTGTCCTACATTCTGACAAAACTCGAACATGCAAGCTGTGAAAAAGACATTGACCTTTCCTTCATCGATTCCAAGTTGTCAGTTATCGAGCAAGCCACCCAAAGCATGGCGGATGGATGTAAAACTAATCTGGGAATCACATCAGCAGAATTTCGACTATGGACTAACGAACTGAGCCATGAACTCCAGGAATATCACCTCCATCTTCAAACAGCCCTCTCCGAGCAATTACAGTTTGGCCTCCAAGAATTAAAAGACGAATTAAAGGCATCGGTTAATTCACTGCTCACTGCATCTCCTTCCCAAGCCCATCATGAACGGAGTGAAGTGCTAACTTCAACGAACATACTAAATCTGTGGAGCTTTCAACTATGCTTACCGTATGTAGCCAAGGTGCAGCAGCGTGAAGCATTGAGCTATGTTCAGCTAGACTTTCGACACTGCCGCCCAAGTCCACATGTCCAGTTATGCCTCCTGTGAGCTGCGATCCCGTTAATCTGATGAGCATCGCAAAGGACTATCTACCTCCAAATATCACACTACGTAAGGACAAAGACAAAGTAATAAAGAAACCTGGGAAGCATACCAGAAACAACTGTGCTACATCAAGAGAACAGGTGAACAAGGTTACTAAAAATACCAACGAACCTGCTAACGAACAACTGCCCCAAGCTGCAAGCTGTATTGAATCCAACGTCGTTTCGACCACAACCACAAAACACTTACTAGCTACACCAGCACCCCATGGCAGCTGCCCTTTATGGCAAAATCCTACAGTTATCTTAGGCGATTCACATGTAAGAAGCATTAGGTGTGGCTCTAATTCTCAATACAAGTGTTGGCCTGGGGCAACAGCCGGATTTATTCTTTCCCGTATTCCAGATGTTTTGCAGGAAACAACACCTGAAACTGCATTTGTGATCTCCACTGGGTCAAATGACATTTCATCAAACCAGCCAAATCGGATTGCTAACACTGTCTCGGAGATCATAAGTTTAATACGATCTTCTCGCCCCAAGTCGAGGATTACCATTATTGGCCTCTTCCCTCGTCTTGTACGTACACAGAGACTGAGAGAAGTGAGGACCAACTGGTTTCTCACACCAATCTTTTGATACGAAATGTTTGTGTGGACCTGAAGTGTAACTTTGCCTCCCTTGACTACGAGATTTGTTGTGACCATACCCTGATTGCTCGAGACTCACTTCATCTAACGGCTCGTGGCAAGTCTAAACTCCAGAGCGTTCTTGAAACCCTACACGTGGGGCAAAATTTTTCTCAGAGTGACATTAGAACTGGTGCAACTAACTCACCCTTGGTTTCGGAAAATCGCCACTAGTTGAGAGTACTCCCACCTTTTTCAGTCCTCCCCAACCACAACGTCGTGCCATGATGGAGGGGATCAAGTGCATTTACCTGAATGCTCGTAGTGTTGTAAACAATTTTAATGAATTTTTAGCACTGCTCGCGGAGGGTGCTTATGATCTCGTCTTTGTTGTGGAGTCATGGCTTCACGAGGGGGTGACTGACGCAATGATTGTGGGTGCTTATCCATACCGAATTATCCGTCGGGACCGACCATCGCGTGCAGGTGGCATTTTTATTCTGCACAAGGTCCATCTCCAAGTGGCTATAACAGAAGTTGGCACTGGGCTTGAGGCACTGGCAGTAATTTTGCCTGTTCAGAGGTTAAATATCATCCTTGGGATACTTACCTGATAGCCACTCCCACCCGGCGATCTTAAATATGTGTAGTTTTTTTTTTCTAAGTTTATCCATCCTACTTATTCCAATATTCTTTTGGGCGATTTTAATTTGTCCACGGTCGATTGGGCTGGCCCAACTGCTGCTGATAAACCCTACCGTGACTTTCTTGATTTGATTGCCCCACTGGCTCTAACCCAGTTGATTGATTTCCCAACGCGAGGAGACAACATCCTCGATCTTGTTTTCTCCGACAGTGATCATCTTATTTTCGACCTGCATGGCATTGAGCATCTTGGCAACAGTGATCACTGCATGATTGTCTTCACGATCAATGCGGTTTTTTCTTGCGCCCCCAAGTCTGTTCCCCGACTGGGCAAGATAGACTTTGCGCTGCTTAAAAGCCACCTCGCAAGCATTGATTGGAATGCACGGCTCTCCTCATATAGCCAAAATGTGGACAGTGTCTGGAATGGTTTTCATAACTTGCTCAAACGAATTGTTAATCCATGTCGCTCTCGGAGCAGGAAACAACACATTAAAAATCAAGATTGTCGGTCACAATCCAAATTAAATATGTTACCAAATTACATCCGTAATCTAGGCAAAAAAAAACTTAGGCTATGGCATCAACTTAGGTATGTAAAGTCTCCATCGAACTTAGCATCTTTTAATGACTGTCGTTCGCAATATTCGGCTGCGGTTGACGACTGGCTCAATCGTAAAGAGACTGATGTACTTCAAGAGGGAAATTTAGCTGCCCTCTTTCGCTTTTACCGAGCGAACACCCATACCTCACGTGCGTTACCACCCTTACTATCTGGGGGTGTTTTCGTTTCTTCTGACTCTGATAAAGCAGAACTTTAAAACGATTTTTTTGCCTCTAATGCTGTAATTGATAACCATTTTATCCCATTGCCATTTAATTCGCTCCTTTTGGAGTCTACGGAGCTAACTGAGGTAATTTTTACCCGATACAGTATGCTTCACACGCTTCATAAGTGCGCTTCTTTTTTCTGCAAACAAATTGCCAACGAAATTTGCAATGCATTGCTTTTCTTCTTTAAATTATCATTTTCCTTTGGAAAATTACCAACTTTATGGAAGAATGCAAATGTGGTTCCAATCTTCAAAAAGGGCAACAGCTCTGATCCACGAAATTACAGGCCAATTGCCCTGGCAGTAGTGCCATGCAAGGTCATGGAGTCAATTATTAGGACTGAATTACTTCGTTATCTTACTTCTCACGGCCCCTTAATCAAGATCAGTACGGTTTTCTTCCGGGCCGCTCTACGACTATCCAACTCTTGGTAGCACTGGACTACTGGTCCGACGCATTTGATCTTGGTATACCTACTGATGTTACGTATTTCGATTTTCACAAGGCATTTGAGTCGGTGGTGCATGTTAAAATTGCTTCACAAACTTAGGATGCTTCACATTGGAGGCAATCTTCTTCTTTGGCTGGGAAGTTTCTTAATTGGCAGATGTCACTGTGTACAGGTTGGCACATCGAGGTCCTCTTATCGAGACCTTATCAGTGGTGTGCCACAGGGATCTGTTTTGGGCCCGCTCTTGTTTGTTATTTATTTAAATGACCTTTTCTCCAAGTCACGGTGTGCCGACATTGTACATTTCAGGTTTACTGATGACTTAAAAGCATCAACTCCATTTACTTCCTTCACGGACGGATACCTACTTTCGACTCATATTGATGCTGTGGTGCAGTGGTCTCTTGATTGGCAACTGCCACTTTCCGTTAATAAATGCAATGTACTTCATATTGGTGCCACCAATCCATGCTTTGAATACCCTTTGTCTGGAACCTCATTGGATGGAATCTCTTCTGTGCGTGACCTGGGAGTGTGGTTCTCTAGCGACCTAAAATCCACAACCCACTGTTGCAAGATTTCTGCCTCAGTCTATCGTAGATTAGCTATGGGACAGCGTTGCTTTACTTCTGCCTGTGTAAAGACTAAGATTTGGGCATATAAGGTGTTTGTTCGCCCTGTCTTGGAATTTGCTAGCCCAGTCTGGTCACCGAATCTTCTGCAGGATATTGACCAGCTCGAAGCTGTTCAACGCTGTTTTACTCTTAACCTTAATGGATATCGAAATTACACTGCTAACACAAGGCTATCCATGGCCCATCTTGAACCCGTCGAACTGCGTAGGCTCAAAGCGGACCTCGTTTTGACATTCAAAATCTTGTATGGACTGCTCTCAGTTGATGTGCCATTTTTCTCATTTGCAAATTGTTAACACTACACGGGGCCACTCACTTAAACTTAGCAAACTCGTTTCGCGCACAGATTGTAGGAAATTCTTCTTTGCGTCACGTGTTGTCAGAGCTTGGAACTCCCTTCCCGAAGTTGTTCATTGCACCCTCCGTGAGCGTGTTTAAACGCCGTTTGGAAGAACATTCACTTGCTAGGTTTCTCAAACGAACTTACCATTCCTAACAATTCTCTCTTTTTTACAGGAACGGATTTAGTGGCCAACGCCCTTCCGTCATCCTGACCATTAAAGGTCAAAGTTATATTTATTTATTATTTATAACAACAAGTGAACAGTTTTCAAATTTACGTGTGGTTCCCTACTTCTAGTCTTGCACGGAATTGCAAAAAGTTGAATATACCTTCCATACCTATCTACAGTCTGGCTAAGTTCGGTCGAAATATATTGAATACGAACGGAGAAATTAATAGTTTTAGTTTTGCTGGTGAGAGGATGTCAATCATATATAGATATATTACAAACAAAAACGTCAAGTGTGCCGTAAAAGAGGGGGTATATGATTGAATTTTCACTTGTTAAAATTAACACGGATAAAAATTGATGATTTTTAATTGAAATAATAAAATGCACAATTGAGAAAATTCCATATGTTTAGGTGCTGTTGTGCTTTACGTTTTAAATATATGATTGGTAAAGCACAACAGCATCTAAACAGATGGAATTTTCTCAATTGTACATTTTATTATTTCAATTAAAAATCATCAATTTTTATCCGTGTTCATTTTAACAAGTGAAAATTTAATCATATATCCCCCTTTTTTACGGCACACTTGACGTTTTTGTTTGTAATCCGTGTACTTTTTTTACATCTATGGCGTCGCGCTACAAAGCTTTATGCATGCAGTCGATTGTTGCTGGCCACTTCGAAACAATTCAACTCAGCTCTAAAAGCCTCCATCTGCGAAATAAATACGCAATTCTATAGTTTTTAGCTGCCAATTTCGAGGCCGGCCTCGAAATTAACAACGTAGCTTAGTTTGGTTTAAAAATATATGCATTTAGCTGAAACACGGATTCTTTAAAAAAAAAAATGGTTTAACGAGCGTTAACCACTCCCGGTCATCTGCTCGAGGCCTAAGGCGCCCTATGTCTGCAAGTGCAACAGCCAGATTCTTCATTCTTCAAAGTTCAAAGGGTTTAACGAGCGTTCATTCTTCAAAAAAGGGTTAAAGGGTTTAACGAGCGTTAACCACTCCTGGTCATCTGCCCGAAGCCCTAAGGCCCTATGTCTGCAACAGCTAGATTCCCAGTTCATTCTTCATTCTACCGTTCAATAATCGACTTTTTATCAAAAACATAACACGTGGACGAAGAATGAATCTGGAGTTTGCTGAGTGGCATTGTTCCCTAAATAGAATGGTTAAAACAATGTGAAACAATCAAAATGATCGTTTAGGGTCCCGTAACGCCGGAATGGATCGACCAATTGAAAAAGTGGTCCCTGTAATGTTGAAGCCCAGGAAAATTTACGGCTCAGATTATGTTTCAGATTTTAGGTAGGTGCAGTAGTTTTCTGAAACCGTGTCAGCCAAGAACAAGAACAAGAACAACAATCAGTAGTGAACAGTTTTCCAATTTGCGTGTGGCTCCCTACGTTTACTCTTGCACGGAATTGCATAAAAGTTGGTGTATAGTTTGGAAAAGTTGCTATCTACTATCTGGCCACGTTTGGTTGAAATATATTGAATAGAAACGGAGAAATTAATAGTTTTAGTTTTGGTGGAGAGAGGACTTCAATCATATATATACACGGCTATCACCGTATATTATACGCTTAAATGGGATGAGATTCACACAGCAAAATTGGGATGCGAGGCACTATAATGAAAGAGGACAAGCAGGCTCATTCTTGGTACGATAGCACAGAAAAGGGGCGAGTCGTATGCTACTCTGATATCCAGAAAAACAGCAACGACAGCCAGCCCATGTGCCCACAACTCTCTCACACTAGATAGAAAAAACAGAATGGCATCTTGAATGCCACGATCAGATCTGTACCCAAATTGTCGGGGCGACAAGCAACTGTAGTATTCTAGGTGATATTTAAACCGCAAAATTAGCCTTCTTTCATACACCTTACGACCTGCTTTCTTTCCTTACATCTTGTGCCCTGTAACAATCAGTAAACAAATGAAATATTGCTTCTATAATGCAGAGTATTTATTTATTTATTTATTTATTTATTTATTTATTTATTTACTTACTTACTTACTTGAACATAAGGATCTTGTATCATGCACTCACTTCAACATACTTAAATCTATAACGTACACTACCACCCTGTTCGAACCTCCCTGTCTTCCCTCAGAACTTTACAACTTGATGCATGGTAGAACCACCCCGGCCTTGTGCGAGGATGTGCCAAGAATTACTTTCAGGTCTGCATTTCAGTTTCCCAAAAACCTTGCCCCGGTAGCCCGCCCAGAGGAGACAGACCAGGAGAAAATGCACGACGGTCTCAGCCTCCGTACCACACTTGCAGATCGTGCCCATGCCCAGACGGAACTCATGGGCCTTTAGCAGGATATGCCCTGTCCTGAGCCTAGACAGCAGTGCCGCGTCCCTCCTAGACAGAAGGTCGAGGCCGCACGGGCTGGATATATCCGGGTAAATATCTTACAGGACCCGGTCCACTGTACTGCTTTCCCACTCATCCGGCCAGTCCCTTGCAGTCAACCACTTTAGAACTGGCAGTAAGTCCCTGGGCGTGACCAGAATCGCCTCAGCATTAATCCTTTCTTCAAATCCCTTCATAGCTAACCCATCTGCTAGCTTGTTCCCAAAGCACCCACTGTGTCCCGCCACCCATCGTACCTGTATTCTGTTTCCCCGCTGAATGGCACTCACAAGCTTTAGACCGATTTCACCACTAACAGGTGGTAGACATCATGCCGCCGGAAAGCTGATTGCAAAAAACGTATGCCAGTCGCAGAGTCTGAGAATACCCGAAATTGCCTGACATGCAGGTCCAACCCAACATCCAGTGCAATCGACCCAGCAGTTCCCTGATAAAGGCTGAAGGAATGCACCTCAGGAAGTAGCTGTATTCTTGACGAAGCTCTGGGACACAAACAACTACTCCCCCCTCCCAAACCCCGCTGAAAAACCGTCCTCCCAGTCATCATCCTCTACATTCTTAGAACATACCAAGAGTAGCAGTACATCTTCATACCAGCACCAGGAGCTGAGTTGAATAGTTTCAAAGTTGGTCGAGTAACAATGGCTGCATGCACGATCATTGTTGTTGTCTGCTATGCCGATGATGTGGCGCTGTAGTTTGCTGGAGACAATCCTGTGATGGCATATGCCGTCAGATTGCTCAAATAGCGGTTGAGCGCATCTCTGCTCTTCTTGGTGAACGAGCTCTTCTGTTGGCTCCCTCTAAGGCAGAACTAGTTGTCTTCAGTCGGTCGCGTGTAAGATTATAGGACCCCTTGACCATCCAGGTTGCTGGTGTTGTTGTTACGCTTACACTGTTTGTGAAGTACCTCGCTGTGATCTTGGATAAAAGGTTTGAATGGGACCAAGACACTATATGATTGAAGGATGGGGTCCAGGCCCGGTCCTCAGTCCTCAAGCGACTGTTCAGAATAGAGGGCATGAAATGGGGCCCCCTCCTAGCTGTGTACAGGGTGTTTATATGTGTGATGCTGAAGTATCACCTCCCATTTCTGTGTCATGCCCAACAGCACATTCGGTCTCTTCAGGTTGTTGTAAATCATTGTCTTCGAGTAGTAACGGGTTGTCTGGTCTCGACCTGGGTACAGGCTCTCTGGGTGGAGTCCTGCGAGCCACTGCTCTATCTTCGGGCTGCTGAATTGCTGTGCTCTTTATGCATATGAAACGCCAGCAGATGGTCAAGTGACTGCGTAGGCCGCATAGTGTTGGACTATAACGGTCTCCGTCCTGTTGCATTAGGTGCGCTTGGCCTCTTGGATGTGGGGCGGCTTTACTGCAAGAAGTGTACTATGCAGCTCCGCTACATATAGCTCAGGCTGCTGCTGCCTTTTGCCCCGTGGTGTGGTGTCCAGAACTGATCAGAGTCTTCTCTGAAGTCAGAGCAGACTGTGACATTTTTTTGCGATGCGTCCTTCTACAAAAACATGTGGTTGGGTAGCCTAGGTGTAAATGTTCCAGGTCTGAAAATTTTCCTTGGTCGGCGACTGGATGCAGTCTCCTCCAGAACTATGTGCGAACTCTGTGCGATTTCGGTCGCCCTTGATGTGGCTCTAGATTTGCGATTACCGTCATTCACGATTTTCACGGATTCACAGGCATCAGTTAGTCTGCTTCGACGGGCTATTGCCAGCCTACACCTGAGTGATCCACTGTAATGAGATATGCAGGAAATTGTGGTCTGCAACGAAGTGTGGTCTGGCTAACCTTCGCTGGACGATGGGTCATAGTGTCACTGCTGGAAATGAGCAAGCTGATGGGGTTGCCAGAGTGATTTCTGCAGCAGGTGCTCAGCTCATTTCCCCCACCTGTCTTCCTAAGTTCAAGAGACCATGCCTTCGTATGTGGTGTCTTAATAGATGGAGTGCAGAGTGGCGTAGGGCTGCTTTGGACGTACTCTCTTCTGCGTGCAGCCCTCTTGCGGTTTATCGTCTTTCCTGGATAAGCTCCCAGTGTGGATGAGTAGGGTGCTGTCACGCGTTTGCATAGGCCATTCCTAGTTACATGCACACCAATTTCGGTTGGGCTGGTCCCAGTCATCAGCGTACCGTGAGTGTGGTGTTGGGTGCACCCCACGCACCTCCTTCTGGAATGGAGGACCTACAGGGTGCAGAGGGTGCAGATTTCCTCCTACATCCGAATGGGTCCAACCACTGATGCCCTTCTCTTGCTTGATGGAGGCGTGAAGAGTGTGAGTAGATTACGTGCTGTTGCGGTTTTTGTCAGGGAATCTCGTGTATGTGTGTGAGAGCACGTCTTCCTCCTCCACCCTGATCTGTCTTCCACCTGGTGTCATCCCTAGTGACATCCCTTTGTGTCTATAGTGTTTGACTTAAGGTTCATTTCGTTACTTGGTAGTGATACGATTCTGTATTCCGTGTACTAAGGTTCGTTGTATTGTGTATTAATGTTGTATTATGTATTAAGGTTGTAATGCGAGTTTTCTGTAGTAGGGAGCGCATGGCTTCGGGTCCGGGCTCCCTAGAATAAAAAAAAACTCAAGCTTAGTATCAAAACGGAGAAATAGGCAATTCAGCCACACTGAGAATAACAGTGGCATCCTCCATTGAAAAGGCTATTTACTTTCCTAAGAAGACCAAACACCAGGGGTTCCATGGGAGGGAGGAGCATGGATGGGTGTATTCAGACGACACAAGGGAGAATACGGGGTGAGGGAAAGGGTGGCGGGGAGAACAGGGGGTACTGGGAGGCTGCGTGGGGGGGGGGGGTAATCTGACCACACACAATGTGGGGATCCGGTGGGTGGAGGTGCGTGGAGGGTTTGAATGGGGACAGCGATCGATGGCCGTTTTCATTTTTTGCTGTCCTGTAAAGTATTTTGCTGGTGCATGTGGGAACCAGCTAGATTGGCATATGTTATGCTGGGGATACAGCTAGTCTACATTATAAAGCAAAGTCTTGTAGCAAAATTTGCAAATTGTTGCCTCGACTAACAATTTGCTCTGCGCGGCAGGTCTTACATGACGTCATGCACAAAGTTATTTTACACACGTTACGGATCGCTCAAGCTAAAGCGATAGACTGGGAGTGTGTGTGTGGGGGGGATCTGAACGGAGTATGCCCATGTGTGGTGCAGCGCATCTGTTAGCCCTGGTCTTTAGAAAAAAAGAGACTGGGAGGCTGGAGGGGGGGGGGGGCCGCCAGAGTGTGTGTTACCATTAAGCATTAACGCATTAACTGAACCTACAAGATACGTTTTTTTGGGAGTATGGGAGGAAAGGTGGAGAGGGAAGGTAGAGAATAGGAGGAAAAGGGGGAGTAGGAGGAGGGGGTTGTTACATGCAACTAGGCCGTAACTACCGAAAACCGGGAAACAACCATAGGCAAAACAAAACCCCAAGCGAAGAATGGCACAACTGTTCAATCACAAATCACCTTCCAATCTAAAACACACCGATCAACTGATGATCTACTAAAACTCCTACAAATAGATTCACAAGAAGACCTTTGGTCCTATACTTTAATGGCAGAAGAGCAGCCTCAACAAACAGGCCAAGAAGTAGTTAGCAGTGCACTCCTCCACACTAAATATTAAGTTGCCTTGTTATGCGAAATAAACAAAATCCCCCATACCCATCAACAAACAACATGAGAATTATTTATCTGAAATGTGCAATTTCTGCAGAATTTGGTTCCTTTTCACTAGTAATTAGTTATTCCTAAGTTGCTTTTAATTCGACTTACAAAATTACAAAACCACAAAGTCATGAAATCACATCAGTTACCAAATAACTGCTTTCAAGTTCAGAAGTAAAGCTGCAGCAGTGTTGCATAAAGAATCCTGAACATTGTAAGTAACAAAAAAATCACATTAGGCGCAGCTACCAAAAGTTTTGATATCTAAACTAAAAACAATACA
Source organism: Lithobius niger (assembly GCA_023313725.1). NCBI lineage: Eukaryota > Metazoa > Arthropoda > Chilopoda > Lithobiomorpha > Lithobiidae > Lithobius > Lithobius niger. The sequence continues at coordinate 14,890 of JAHWFP010099879.1, read as the reverse complement.
TTGTAAGCAAAAAACATACCAAGTTTCAGCCATTGAACGTATGTGATATCAAAAACGAGCCAAATTTCCACTCATTAGACATGCAACGCAACTTTATGTCTGATGAATGGAAAGCAAGCGTTTCATTGGAAGACCCCAAAATCCACAACCGGCATCAAGATAAGTGCTAGTTTATTGTTGTTAGGCCGTAAAAAGAAATAAGAAGAAAGAAGTTTAGTTCTCGGGTATTTTCATTCCAAAAGTATCCAGGCCATCAGGCTTCTTGTTTTATTTTATTGGTAGTAACTCAAGCCTGTTTTTAACTGCACCAAACACTTGGATCTTAATTTCTACAGTTCTGCAAGTGGCCAACTTAACATCGACAAGGCTACAATTAATTGAATGCAAAATTTGGCAAAATAATACTTATTTTTAGCACTGCTTTTCCTTCGGCAGCGAATACAGAGTTGATGATCTTCAGCCGTGGACAGGCCGATGGCGGGGGAGATCAATCACTGTGGATGGCTTGATTGTCACGTCCAAGTCCAACGTGAGGTGTTCCTTGAGGTTTGGCTCGACCCTCGCCTGGATTGATCTCATGACGCCGCTGCTGTCAGGGTACATGTCTCCAGATGTACAAGTGTGCTTTCGCGTGATCGCAAACAATAAGACCGCTGTTCAATGTGCTGTTATTGCCATCTTTTATAGGGTGTATGTGCAGGCCCGCATGGACTTTCATGCTCCCGTTCTTGTCAGTTCTGCCGTAGCGATCAGGTCTGTTCAGGTCGTCCTAAACGACTGCCTGTGGTGTGTGATGGGTTGTCTGCCTTCCACCCCTGTTTTGGCTCTTATGGTGAAGATAGGAGAGTTACCGATGGACCTCAGAGCCAGGTAAGTCCTTATCATAATTTGCTATCGGGCCATTGGTAGGGGCAAGGGTGACCCCCTGGCCTGTATCATCAAGGACCATGCTTCTCTTCCCCATGGGGCCCGTGAGCTCCTCAGCGTGGTGGGTCTGGGTGCGTCCTTCCTTCTTGGTGCTGGGCTTACGGGCTTCCCCAGCCCAGCCCACGTTCATCTACTGTGTACGTGGATCTGGTGTGGGGTTGCAAGCTTGGTGACTTGGTGAATGGGGTGTTTTGCATCTGTGTTCCCAGCCTCCATCTCGAGTATAGTTTTTTCTAGGAGCATCACCCTCATCCTTTGTTGGGGAACTCATCGATATTTCTCTGCCTTTGGATGTTGGTACTGACTCGTGACTCCCCAGGTTTTGCATCCTGTCGGATTGTCTCGCAGGGATTGGTTTCTTGATGTGCAGTTTGGGTTCTATGCCTGTGACCCATCCCATTGTGTACAAGATCGGATGGAAAATCTATGCTGCTAGCATGTCCGAGCTCTATGATGTTGTTGCCTGGGTCCCGGGTCTTTCCGGGATCTTTGGCAATGAGATGGCAGATAGCATGGCCGAGCGTGGTTATGAGGAGAGGAGTAATGTTGTGAGCTTTCCAATGAGTCCTGGGGACATGCATCCTGTTGTCTCCAAGGCCTTCGCCACTCTGTGGGCATAGGTGGGCCAGCGGGCGCACTGGCCATGCCCTGTTTGAGGTTCATCCCTCAGTAGCTGTGCCTGGCCTTGGGCTGCCTTTCACGTAGGGACTCCAGCCTTATTTCCAAGCTTTGAACTCGTTATATCCCGCTCCGGGCGAACATGTTTTGCCTTGGGTGGTCACGCACTTCAACCTGTTATTGCGGCAGGAGCCCGAAACCATGCCATTTCCTTTTTGACTGGACTTCTGAAGGCTGATCAGCGTTACTTCGTCCTCAGGAGTGTGGATGATCATTTGCGCCAGGTCTTGGGTGTTCCCCGCATTATAAAGTGTGTCAACATTCGTTGTATAGTGTTCTCTCATTCTGTAAGGCTACAGGGCGTTTCATCTAGGTTGGGGCCTCATTCTGTTAGCAATTTCTCTACCCAGCAATCCCACAACGGGTTCTTGTAAGGGTTTGTGTGCATGAGTGAATTTAGTCCTCTTCGTTTAGTGTCTCCAGGCCAGTAAGGGTGGGACTTGTTTGGCAGTAGGGGTGGCAGTAACGGTTTAGCAGAAAGGGTGGGATTTGGACTGTGTGGCTTGGAGGATCGCATGGCTGCATCTGGCCGTTAGGGTGCTGGAAAGGCCATTGGGCAGGTTGAGTGGCTTTGTGCAATGGCAGCTGCAGCGGTGGCAGCAGGTCTGCGCTGGGACTCTGGGTGATTGAGGCGTTTCGTTGCAATGTCGTTGTTGTAATTTTCTAGGAAAGAATGTACAGCTTCTAGGCCTCTAAAATTGAATTGTAACTTGATTATACGTAATTTAAACAAAAGATATTGTAACAAAAATCGTTAACGTTATTTCGAAAAAATCACTAGATGTACATTTAACTGAAAAAATTAAGACATAGGGAACCATTAAGAAAAAAAGGGATGTATGCGAGTACGCCAAGTTTTAAACTTGTGAGTCTGATGAGTGGAAGCTAGGCGGGTGTTTTGCTTACAATTGATTGTTTTGGGTTTAGATTTTTTTCGTCATTATTTTTTTTAGTGTCTAGGAGTCATATCAATTATTGTTGGAGGAAGGAACAATATTCTGTATTTTTTTTTAAAACCAACACGTAGGATCGGCAGCAATTGAATTGAATTGAATTTATTCCACCATGAAATCTGCCCGAGGCCATGCATCCTGCTGTAAAACAAACACTCAAACACGAGTTCAGCTATATCACCACACTCTACCACAACTACAAAGTCCCAAAATAGTGACATAAATTCCCATCACTCAACATAAGCAAGTGTAAGAAAAAGGAGCAAGGAGGGAGGAGATGGCCAGACAGACGATACTTCACACCTGTACACATGACACCCGTACAAACCGGGCAACAGCCTTTAGTCTACTGACCGCAGCACGGCCGCCGGAAAGGGAAAGGAGGCTGCCAATCATCGGATGCACTAGGAGGATAGCCTTTAGAGCTTCCTGTTGTCGCTGGAAGACCGGACATAAAAGCAGGAAATGTTTACGTGTAAACTCCACAAGGCATGCTGGGCAGACTGCCGAATCCACCCACCCCAAGCGGAACCGATGCGCCCGAAAGAACGAATGGCCTATGTGAAGACGTGACAGGACTCTAGTGTCTGCCCGTGGCGGACGACTCATGACAGAAAACCGACTGCACATCCACTGAACCTGGAACAAGCCACGGCCAGTGGCTGAGGCTGGTCACTTCCCGGTCCACCGATAAGTGAACCACGCAGCAATCATTGGGTGCTTCAACTCCGGAGATTGAATGAGATCAAGGAACTCCGTATCCGGGACAATCGCCTGCTTTGCCAGCTCATCAGCCTGCACATTTCCTGAATTGCCAGCATTGCCGCGGACCCACTGAATGGTAACAACACCAAGACAGCAAATAACTCACAGCTTCCTGCAAACTGAATAGACAAGAGGGTCTCGAAGGACTAACATGGATACTGCACGCTATAGGATGGCAATAGCTGTTCTGGACTCAGTGTAAACAACCACTGAAGAGAGAGCCAGATTTAGAACCTCATCTAGTGTCGCAGAAATTGCACACAGTTTGCACACCATGCTCGATGAAACCACAGCGACTGTGTACTTTCTTAACAACTTCAGCGACGGTATGGTGACACCTACACCACCAACCCAGGACATCCACGAAGGAATGAAGCATCACAAAAAACCTCACAGAACATACTGCCGTCCCATTCTGGGGGTGTTAACACCATCGCCAGGGCCAGGCACCATGCCCATGGGCAGATGGGGTGTACAACAGCAACATCAAGATGAGAGCAGGTGGACAGCTGCAACAAAAAAGACACGTCCATTTCTGGGGCTCCTAAGACACTGCAGGCAACAGGGCCCAAACTGCTGTAATCTGTAATAACTCGGGCAACTGGATTTTCGCTACCTCTGCTGAGATTACACATACACAGCATGAGCAGTAGCTCACTGGCTCTGTTCTGCAGTGGTGGCTCACAACTCTCAGTCCAGAGGGCCTGCACAGAAGTGGTGACAAGGCACCCTGTTACCGTTCGGAGGAAGGCATTTACAGCAACCTGCACACACGGCCCTGATAAGGGAACAGATAGGGCAGATGGTAGTCCAAGAGTGAACGTATAAATGTCCTGTACACTGCTATCACCGAACCGTGGGTAACCCCTTCAATTGCAACTAATCGCTTCACCACAGAGAACTACACACACACTGTCTTTTAGCCAGCTGGTGTGAGCCGTCCACTCCAGACGATCATCAAGTTTCACTCCCAGGTACTTTACTGAAGAAGACTGCGAGACAGCTGTACCGTCAACTTGGATCGAAATCGCAGTCCCCATCCACTTCACCCTCCGAGAGAAGACCACAAGCTCCGTCTTGGCGAGGGCCAGTAATAGACCTCGCTCAGAGGTGCGAGAGGGAACTGTGGAGATGGCAGCCTGTGCACATTGGCAGCAGACATCAACATCATCACCAGCAAACCACAACGCAATGTTGTCTTCAATGCAAGTGTATCCGATCGCCGGTGCTGCTAGAGCACTCCATCTGGCGACAATCATGGCGTAAGTGAAGCTGAGATTGGGTGTTTCTTAACCTTTACCTAATGGGTGGTGATCGAAAATCATGATTTGGTTTATTTATTAAACGAAGGAACACAATGGATCCAATATTGTGAAAAGCTATGAATGACAAGTGAGCAGCAATTACGACAAAATAATCCACGGGCCATCAAGACTCTGGGAATTAAACCAAGGTCTTTGTCTTGGCCCGTTAAATCCATAATATTATCATAACCACTGCTGCCTGCTTGCTTGCCATTGTTTCTCTCGATGGCTACTTTCCTCGTCATAACCTTTTTAGGTTCTCCTTAATAAATCAAATCATGCTGGCGGCACTTCTTTCCGTTTTTTCACGTGCGGTCACGAACCAATAAGCTAATGGATGCAGGATGCAGTGGTCACCCCGGGGGGGGGGGGGGGGGGGGGTTGAAGAGCATCTCCTCATTGCCATTTTTGGGGAGGACGAAGTTCCCCTTCACACAAAAATTACGACTGAGTGGCCTATTGTCTTTTATAACTAACTTTGTTTTAAGGGAGGGGCCCCCTAAAAAAGTTTTTATGAATGAATGGCCAATTGACGAGACGAGAAGTTGGTATCATTATCAATACCATCACCACAAAACGAACGATACACAAGCTCATTTACAACAAGCCAACAAAGTTAAAATCCCACACGGCTTCAATAATTTTCAAATTCCAATTTTAACTGACATTTAAAAGAGTTTTTAGGCTATAGTTTTTATTTTATTTTATTTTATTCAAGGAGCAGTGGCCTGCAGCCATGCGCCCCTACCCTAGTATACATTATACGTTATACATTATACACTACACCCCGGCGAGAAGTAGAGAATTCCCGGGTAAAAACCACAGAGCCACAGAACCGCAGAACTACAGAACCACAGAGCCAAGAAACGAGAGGTAGAGGGAGAAAGAGACACAGACTACACTCTACAACCCGATTCTTTAACAAACACTGCCACTGACCAAAGACGGCGGATAGTACTGGGACCCAGCTCAAGAGAGACCATGGATGCCTTGCCCAAGCCACGTGGAGCAAAACATTCTATGTCTTAACAGTAGATGGTATCTACATTCGAGCAGAAGGGGTTTGATCCATGCCACAGCTGCCGCATGCCAGAGATGCCACCCATCCCAATCTGTGATGCCACCCAACACCAAGGAGGGAGTGACTCGTATGGAGACGAGATATCGTTTTGCCAACCCAGACAGGGAGGCCATCCAGGGGCGAAGCAAGCGGACAATCCGGCTGGATCCATTGCAGGGTGTGACCAGTAGTGGCAGCATCCCGTTCCCTTCTCCACA
>JAHWFP010099878.1:0-13823 GCA_023313725.1 Lithobius niger | reverse complement strand
AAGCAGATTTAATTAAAGATTAAAGATTAAAGGCTATTTAATCAGAAAAAATATAGATCCTAAGTCAGACAAATTGATACACTGCCTATTATAGATGCAATGCGCACGTAAGTAAATAAAAAAATGCGCTAGCCATGAACTGTACAGTGACTATAAAACATGATCCCAATATCGAGAACAAAACTTGTCAACAACAGTTTGATATCCCGCTTGCGGCAAGAAGCCTTATTTTCCTAGCGTGTAGCATTACGTCTGACTATTTAGTAGCCCACTGACCTAAAACGTTTTTTATTAAATCTGTAAAATGTAATTCACACTTACTTTTGCACTAACAGTGCGATAATTCGAACCCTTGGTTCTTGAAATGGGATTAAAAACTAGATCTCTTGCAAGTTAAAAAAATTATCTTGCTGGTGTCTTTTCAGAACTGGTATGCCACTGTTGTCCTATTTTGTTAATTCTAAAATGTTGTGAAAATTACTACAATTTTACTAATTTTTTCCCCTCTGGTCATGTAATGCCCTTAGTGAGCGAGTTGACCTTGTTAATAAAGTTAAAGTGTTTCAGATGTTCGCGTATTTGTTTATTTTTTTTTTTTGCTCTTTAGGCCGCTAAAAATTAATTAAGTGGTTCTCAGGGGCGCATGCATGGGTTTTTTTTTCTTAACGCATGGAACGTTTTTTATGACACATGTCTAAAGAAAAAAAATTCCGATCACGAGTCAGCACTTTCACCAAACATTTCCTGGAGCCGATGACCACATCAGATCTCTGCCCCATTCACATGATCGCCTCGAAACAAATCTAAGGGTCGATCATAGGCATGTCACAACTAAAAACTTAGATCTAAAAAATGACTTTTATCATATACGCAACTGTTGCACGCTCATCCTGGCATGAAAACATAGACATTGTACTAAAAACAAAATGTAAGCTACTGATTTCGTTTATTTGGTAGAAAAAAAAAGGCATCAACGGTTTTCTTTCGCGTCATTTTTTTTCAGCACCACTCCGAGAACCACTTATACCACGCGCCATGGCTGTTTGCTGTGACGTGCATATCACGTGACTGGGCTAGTCCAATCAGACGGCCAAACAGCCGTTGTTCTCGTTCGTCATTGGCTAACTCACTGTGACGTCACGGCAAACAGCCATTGCGCATGGTTTAATTAATTGTTAGCGGCTTTAAATGAGAATATCGAATAATTCTGAGATCGAAGCTGTTAAAGCCATCGTCATGCTGACAGTGGTGCTGGACAGCATTTTATGTTCACTTACGAACTACGGTTGTTTTAAGAAATTTAAGAAAAACTAAGAAACTGGTAATCTTCTAACTGGTAAGAGTAACGAACGATAAACGGCATAGGCACAAACAGTAAAAGCACCGCCCGTTAGGCAGCTCCCCCAATACAACTACGGTATTCGGAGAAGCCAACAAACCGAACTTGGGGTAGCACATCGAGTCAACGCATATAAGGACAAAAATTAATGCTTTAAGGCGGCAGTATAGATTGATGATCAAAGCATAACGCCTGTATTTCGAAGCTCCTTCACATGTATAATATTGCTTAGAACAGTGGTTTTCAACCTATGGGTCGCGACCCAAATGCGGTCACAAGCGCGTCCTCTCGGCGGTCATGATACATAAGCAGGAAAAAAAATATTTTATTTTTTTTAAACCTTTTAATCTTAAAATCTTCCCGCCCCCTGAAATTTAATCATTAATAAAATTAATTAATTGTGAAGTACTTTTATCTATTCTAAAATTTAAAATGCTTAAAATGCACACAAAAAAAAGCGTTGGCTTCCTGGGGCTCTGCCCTGGACCCAGCTGGGGAAGCTCATAACGCTCCTCCAAACCCCCTAGTTGAGAAACCAACGGTCGAAGGAATCCACCCCCCCCCCCCCCCCCCCCCCCCCCCCCCCCCCCACACCTTTTTCATCTTCAGGAGGGGGGGAAGGTCGCGGTTTGAAAAGAGGTTGGGAACCACTGGCTTAGACTTCATCACCTCTAGGCAAACGAAATCATTGCGTAAATACTAACAAATCGCAGCAATTACTAACAAAATACATGGTCCCTCCAACAGCGGTTCTTTAGTTCGTTCAAACTTCGATACGACGTGCAAACACTGAAGCCTGGGTCACCGATGCAAAACAAATAGCAGCGTTTAAGTACCTAACCGTGCCCCCACGTCAACTGTCTGCTTCCCCCTGCTTCTCGTGGTTATTTTCACTCTGCTGGCTTACGAACAATACAGCTATCTCAGGGCCAACGCCCGCCATGCCCAAAAACTTACTTTCGCTCATAGACGATTGAACGTACAGCAAAGATAGGGTCAACCTACTAATGCTACACGACGAAGTGATGTAAGGATGACATTTTTCATAGATGTGAATGCTCTATGGGGCAAGGTAGCCTAATGGTTAGCACGACCATTTCATGCACAAGAGGTCCTGGGTTCGATCCTGACCTCAGCCACCCTTGGTATTTTCGGGACGAGAAGGACACTGTGATGCCTCCACCTTAAACCAATGCGTTTTTGATAACTAATTAAAACATACTCGTTTTTATTTAAAGACATGTTTCCAGTGTTTATCCAATCTTCGGTGCCTTCGTGCAGTAAGCAGTTAAACGACCAGAATATGACGTGTAGAAATGCATTGAATCGATGTGCTGCCCTCTTGTTAGGTTTGATGTGTATTTGTGTGGGCAACAAGTATATCTTGCCAACCATCTGGGCCATTGAGAATTAAACGTGAAGCCGATGGTTCGTTAGATGTTGAAAACTCATTCCTGTGCTACCTGGGTCGTGCTCATGTCGATTGTGGCATGTAAAACAACCTAGGAATTTCCGATTGGAATTACCTAGCAAAATCCCTCTCTCTTCTGGCGCCATGGCTTCGGCTGGGAGCGCGGCTCCCAGCTCCATAGGTGACGTCATTAGCGCGGTTTAGTACAGAATAGTGGAGAGCCAATGAAAATAACACGCATTCGAGTTCAACAAATTCTTGTGCTTCTCGAGAACATCGCGAATTGTCTGTGCTTCAGTAGCGTAACTAGGGATTTGTACTGAGGGGGCAACACTAGCCGTTTAGCTGAATACTGCGGCGGAAGAAAACAATAACAGCTAGGGAGGGAGGGGAGTCTGGGGGAGAGCTGTGACGCATTTTTGCTATTTTCCGCCATTTTCTGTTTTTGTGAAGTGCCGTTGGAAACACTTTTATAAAATCAGTTTTGCTGACTGTATTATACGCTTAAAAAATTGTAATGTAAATCTTTCAGTTTTTCGTACTATATCCTTATTTTTTTATACACTCGTGATGCTTTGTTAGAAATGTTGGTAATTTTAAGCAAAATACAGAGTTAGTAATTGTCTTACTGTTTAAAATACGTCTTTAGGATAGCCATGTTTTTTTTTAAGTTATGTAAAAAGTAACTCGACCAATTTGCCGAATAAGCCTTCAAAACCCTACAGAGGCGGCGAATCGCCCCTTCTGCCCTCCTCCCCACTAGCTACGCCACTGTTGTACTTTGCCGCACAGTAGTAAGCAAGCTGACCCTACCTAAGCTATATATTCAACCCACCCTACTCTCACTTGTCGGATCTCGCGAGCACTACCACGACGAGGTATAGGATATGCCACTACACAGCGGGGATAAAGCGAACGAAGCTTAAATAGCTTTAGGACACGACTAGTTAAAAGAAAAACCACTAAAGAATTAAAAACAAAATGAAAACGTTACCAGGAGGACTTTAAATGAAGTTAGAAAGTTTTATGTCTGCAGAATTTAACCGTAACTTAATTTAACTTAAGAAGATTTTTAAATAATGGAAAACCTAAATTACTGTAAGTTTGGGCGTATTTACTCAACGATCTGGCTTTGCCTTCTCGTAGCTAGAAGACGAACTCGCTCTACCTTCTCGTAGCTAGAAGACGAACTCGCTCTACCTTCTCGTAGCTAGAAGACGAACTTGCTCTACCTTCTCGTAGCTAGAAGACGAACTCGCTCTACCTTCTTGTAGCTAGAAGACGAACTTGCTCTACCTTCTCGTAGCTAGAAGACGAACTCGCTCTACCTTCTCGTAGCTAGAAGACGAACTCGCTCTTCCATCTCGCAGCTAGACTCTAGAAATCGGCTTAAATTCCAACATGGCGGCGGTTTTAGTAATGCCGGGTCTCAACAAAAAAAAGTCAATAGCGTGAGTTCAGAAGCGACTGGGAAAATTGTTTCTTCAGGAAGAATTCTTTGTTATTGTCACGGATTACACGTCGGCAAGCTTTTAACCAATCAATGTCCGAGATAGCTCGTTGCTACCATGGCAACGTCACTTTCGCCATCGCGAGAATGCAAAACCAGATAAGTGAATAGCCCTTAGGCTATAGAGAATGGTGGTTCATTCACTAATACCAGTTTATTTTTGGTTCTTTAGAAATCATTTGTTCTTAATTTAGGAAACAAAAACTAAACTTGAAGTTTTAGGAATCAAAATGAAAACTTAAACCATTCAGAACCAACTGTAAATTGAATAAATATACATAAATCCTGTAAAATATATAAGAAAGAAAAACAAGCAAACAGCGTAAATCATACACCCGAAATACGTAGCACAATAAGTCACCTTTATGCACTTAGGTTTTGTTGGTGTGGCGTGACCCGGATTCGAAATATGGCATCTCATTCCGTCCCTAGATTAGTGAGATAACGCCTTTATCGGTACGCCCACTTCTCCACGGTCTGAGTGTATATGTTCCTAAAGGCGCTATGTCAGTGACCTGGGGACCAATTAAGATGCCAGTTCGAATCCGGGTCACACAACTTCGACGAAACGTAAGTGTAATGAATCGTAAAGCACAGGGTACGATTGTAGGAAAGTAAGACGGAATACAGTGCACAAATAAAAAAAACAACGACGTTTCGAAGAGTGCACCTTCCGTCATCAAGTTTCCAAAATATAGCTACAAAATCATGGTAAAAAACCAAGTCATACAATCCACAAATGGCAACAATACCACACACCAATTAAAACATATTAAAACAGCCCGCACACATCTCCACTCAAAAGTGGCAAAATAGGAGCGGAAAAGTGAACCCAGCTCTTTCCCTTTGAACGCAAAGAGGAAAGACCTAATTTTGGTACAAAGTGCAGCCACGTTGTTACCTTATTAGTTGGGAAGGTCTATTTTTGCAGGTAGGTGGCCAGTTGATCTGTGTGCAAAGTTATTAAGTTGAAATTAATTGATAATAGGGAAATATTCTTTGAGACATTTTCCTTCAGAAATGATATGATTCTCACCCATAATCCCCCAGTGCATAATCATCTAATTCCTGAAGGAAAATATCTCAAAGAATATTTCCCTATTATCAATAAATGTCAACTTAACTCGGCCACCTACCCGCAAAAATAGACCTTCCCAACTAATAAGGTAACCACGTGACTGCACTTTGTACCAAAATCAGGTCTTGCCTCTTTGCGTTCAAAGGGAAAGAGCTGGGTTCACTTTTCCACCTCCTATTTTGCCACTTTTGAGTGGAGATGTGTGAGTGCTGTTTTTTTTACTGTTTTATGACTATTTTAATATGTTTACTTAGTGTGTGGTATTGTTGCCATTTGTGGATTGAATGACTTGTTTTTTTTTTACCATGAATTTGTTGCTATATTTTGGAAACCTGATGACGGAAGGTGAACTCTTCCGAAACGTCGTTGTTTTTTATTTGTGCACTCTATTCGGCTTACTTTCCTACAAACGTAATTGTATATATGTGGCTTACTGTCCTATGTTATTACTGTCCTATGTTATTACTGTCCTATGTTATTACTGTCCTATGTGCACGATTTTCTCTGTTTGGCTTGTTTTCGTCCTTCCTTTATAAGGATAGAAGTTTCTAGGAAGTTTCTAGGAACCATTACGTAGTATATTGAACTATTTAGTATCGCATAAATTAGAAAGTTAACTAGATTTCGCATCTTGCCACGTCCAGCCTACATAGGGTCCTGGCGGTAGTTGAAGTGACTAACATATCTGCTAATGCTCGACCTTCGATAATCAGGAATTACAACCAGTATTGTGCACAAGAAAAAAGGACACTGCATTTCGGGAGGTCAGCCTCCCATCTTCAGGTGAAAATAAAACTCTTAACACATATTACAAATCATAGCCTTTGCTCCCGGGTGTTCATCTGGTAGGCAACATGTATCATTTGGTATGTAGAAATATAAAAAAAAAAAGTTTTAGACTTGGACTATGTCTAAACAGGTTTGTATGTGACAGAATGACTCGGCAGATACTGCCATTTGACAAAATTTATGGTACTGCCGAAAATTTAGACGATATTAATGAATTTTTGGGCTGAAATTTGGTAAATTGACTTGGATTTTGTGGAATTGGCTTGACTTTCAGGTTGAATCAAATTAGGTCGAAACTAGTAATTTTAAATCAAATAAAAATAAAATAAAATCTAGGCAATGACAATCATATGATGGATGACTCGGCAAGTCAAGTCAACCTGAGCACAACATGGGGTGGATTGCTGGTCATCAAGTCAATTCCAACCAAGTCAGTTTATAATTTCAGCAAATACCCAAGTCAAATCCAAATCAAGTAAAGTGGAATTGAAGATTAATAAAGTCAATTCTATGAATAGAATTCATAACCTGGAATTGTACAACGCAGAATCAATTCCACCAAGTCCACAAAAGTGGAGTTGAGTCAAATAATTCCAAGTCCGGAATTGACTTGCGCCTATCACTGGCCACCAGGCACCGCGTAAGCTTCGAAGAATTAAGATGCAATACCTAGTTAAGTTCCCAATCTATGGTTTCGCTTGCTTACCCGTGAAGCATCCCTTGGGGTCGCGGGCTTTGCTGTTGAGGACAGCGTTGATGCTTTTTAAGCTGCACGGAGAAAATTTGTTATTGTTCTTTTTGTCGCCGGAAGTTGCCCTCGCAAACATGATGTAGTTCCCGTCTTCGCCTCCAGGGGTGCACGTGCGCTCGTCTTCTGGATCATGCTAAAACGAAAACAACACACAAAAAATTCGCATGAAAACATCGTTGGCCTTAGTTTTAATTGCACAAGCTTGATTGCGGGCAGATAAACACCAACTTCTTTCGATGGCCCTTCCTCTCTCCCCACAATCCAAACAAACAAACGAACAAGCAACAAGAATTTAAGGATGGCACATGTAAAACTCATAAAAAAAATTAATAACATTAAATAGAACAACATCCCTCTTCCGATGTGACTACCATCACGCTCTCGCAGCGAAGCAGCGCCATCTAGAGTGGTCAAAATGGCCGATAACAGAAAATCAACCAATCCATTTTAGCGAATACCAGTGCGTCCCTACTCGTCATCACCGTAAATTTATTTTCTGAATTTTGAAATAATTGAAGAAGTTTTTACAATACCCGAACGCCACCATACGAAATGGTAGTGTGACGTCATTTAGTGACACACGAATCGAACACGAAAGTCAAGATGGCGGCTGCTGGTAATCACCGATCCAGGCAGATCCAGCTGCGCGAACGTAACGCAAAACCGATTTTACACTTTCGCGTCTACAAAACGTCTTCTAAATCATAAATAAGTTTTATTTATGCCTGACTCACTGTCGTAGTTCATGTGTATGGATGGACTTTCAAAGTAAAGTTTTCGCATAATTTGGCTGTGTTTCGTAAAGAAAGTTATTTCACAATCGAAACCAGGGTAGAAGAATATATAGGTAGTGCCACACTTTCTTTCACAACGGTAAACATTTGGTCCGAAAGAAGTACCTGCTTTCAGAGATTTACCGCCAAAGGGCGCTGTCGTCAAGTAACGGAAACGCAAAGCATCATGGGGATCAAAACTATTTAGCGTCGATAAAACAAATTGATCAAGATAAGAATACAAAATTAATTGTTTAAAATATACCATAATTCAAATTAGGACATTAAAATAATTTAAAAAAGATCAGAACTGGCTGATCGCTTTACTTTTTTTAATCCAACATTCAATTTTAAAACGGGTTGTCGTTACGAGTGGCGCTAAGTTTAACAAATGGTTTTGTGTTCCGAGAACGCTCGACAAACGTGTTCATCACCCGTTCAAGCTGAAGCTTCATCCGTGGTTTATAGTTATTGTAACGATCTATATACAGTTTGAATCGAAAACTTCTTCTACTTCGGATGATGCCCACGCACGAGTTTTTCGTCTGTTTTCGCAGGTATTGTCGCTATTACAATGGTTACTATGGTAACGACGCCGCCATTTATTTATTACAAGTTTCAGCTCCTACAAGTGCTGCCTTCTGGTGCCGTTGGTGGAAACAGGTCTTTCTTTACCAAGGCCGACTGAGATAGTAGCTGTGCTCCACTCCAGGCCCGTCAGCTTTGTTTTAGTTAGCGAAAGACACGCCAGTAGCCGTCCAGTACCGTACGGCGTGAGAACCGAAGGGAATTGGTATCTGAACGAATTGTATGCAGGAGAAGCCCGTTGTAGGCGTTGCATCTCGCTATGCTTCGGTTTGATAATCCTCTGTTTAAAGCGTAACGGGTAGCGAAGTAAAATACGAAATTCAATAACGCATAGGTAGTACACATTAGTGAGTGGTGTGTGGAAAGGATATTAAAAAAGAAATACTGTTCATTCTCTTTGGCAGGTTTCCTTTATCCAAACTGGCTAACTTATATCATTTTTGGCGCACAGAATTGAAGGAAGGATTCTTTCCAGCAGAGAAAGCCCGAAGTTCGTTCCAAAAGTGTTAGAAGTTAGCCTAAGTAGGCAGCTGATGGGAAAGAGCGGGTTTGACTTGTTAGTTTTTCCAAAAATACAGCCAGAAAGAAAGGGGAAAAAATGCATTCTGAGTGTGCAAGCATTATAACAAAATAATCTTGCTTTTGTCTTCAGACTGTCCGCGTCTCCACTCCCTTTCATTACTTTTTTTCTCTATTCTGGAAACGTGCCAGATACAATGAAACAGTTTTGTAGTAAAGGGATGGCAATGATGTTTGCCGCCACTCTCCCCCCCCCCTCCCGAAACCTAAACGAACCAAAATGGAATGATTAACTCGTTATTCTAAATGATCGTAAATTACTTCAGCCTCCAAGGCTCCGTTATGGAGTCAGCTGGGGAGTTGACATCGCTCCCCCAGACCCTCTAGCAGGCTTTTTAACGATAAACCCGTTACCTGCATACTAACATCATCCAAATTATCTATAACCGTAGGGTTAGAGCACAAGTTAGATATTTCTATTTTATTTTCATAAATATTTCTATGTGCACATGTTTTTCGAGAGGTAATATAAAGAATAACGATATGTTTAATAAGCAAGCAATGTCGGGTATCGGTTTAGAATTTAAAGGTAACAATTATTTGAAAGTTCTGTTACTTTTGTTACGTTGCCCTTGGTTAATTTTGTGTAGTTTTAATGATTTTATTATGTTTTTTTTTTATAGAACTTTGCATAAATTAAGATGGTGTCGTTTCTTATTCTCACGTTTGAAGTTACTTAACCACTGTACTTTCTTAAACTACTGAAAATTTCATTCTGTGTAATAGCATTTTGTAGCACTGGTAAGCATTTGTCGGGGAAGGATGTCACTGAACTAGTGCGAATTAAAATCGTGAAATATTGTAAGATAAAACAAATGCGTTTTAAGAAAAATTAATATTTTAAGCTATTATTTAAACGTAACAAACATAACATTTTGTGTGAAATCTATTATTTTAGACATTCTCCAACAATGATTATCTGCTGGGTATAAGCATGCAGTTTAATGTATTATTTTAGATTAACACAAACGTTCTTCCCAAAATGGAATACGGCTATCGGTCTCTCTTTTTTTTTTTATATACTTCCCCCACCCCGGCTTCATAGAGTCCACTTGTCCGGCTTGGACAACTCCCATTGGCCTACAGGCCGTACGGTACTCAACGGCTCCTGGTGGCATTTTGATTAACCTACGCAAAGCAACGCACTCGACTTCTACAGGAGAGGGCTTCTCCTGCATACAATTCGTTCAGATACCAATTCCCTTCGGTTCTCACTCCGTACGGTACTAGACGGCTCCTGGCGTGTCTTTCGCTAACTAAAACAAAGCTGACGGGCCTGGAGTGGAGCACAGCTACTATCTCAGTCGGCCTTGTTCTTTACCCCACGTTTTCAGGAAAGCGTCACTACTTACTAATCTACTCTGATCGAAACTAAAAAATTGCCGGAATTTTTTGAAAAAACGCAGTTAAATTACGGAAACAAATGCACGAAAACAGAAAAATCATCCAGCGTCCCCCTCCCCAAGACTTCGTCTGGATCCGCCCTGGGGAGGGGGGGGGAGGGGGACCTCCTAAATAAATAAATTGATTGTAGCAGATGCGTGCACTGACCTCGAGAGGGCAGGGTCAACTTCTAGCAAAAGGGCATGCTGCGGTGTTTTTTTTCAGTTTGTCACTCTCTTTTTTCTACTCCTTTCTGGCCCTGTTTAGGCCTCTACGCCCTTTCTCCTGGCGCCAGCATTTATCGGTACAGAAAAGTAACATAGGCCATTTTTTTTTTTCAAAAAGGGCACTTTTTCCAAAAAAAGGCAGGGCAATGTTCCCCCCCCCCCCCATGCATGCCACTGAATTGTAGTTTAATAAATTCTTCCGTGAGCGTAACTTGTTGGGTACACGGAATTTAAAAAAATCTTCGAAAAATCTACTAAATATGACTTTTCTTCATTTTAATTTATGAAAACACCCTTTACTTCCTACCCAACCCCTAAGATATACCAGTTTCAATTCTCTCACATTAGAATTAAGCAGCGTCCTTTGGAACAGCGTAAATTTGCCACTTCATCGTATTACCACCAGTCCTCGATTTCTTTACACCTTTGATTAACCGTTAGTCCAATCTCACCCTTTTCTTCAGCGAATTAGTTGTTTCACTTTCTCTTACCGTTTATTCTCTTTTCATCTCTCCTTCTCTTTTTCTTCATCGCACGTGACACAAAAAAAAAAAAACGAAGAAGAAGCATCGGAGCAATCAATAGCGATTTTGCGAACGCAAATCCGCAGCGGTGGTTGCCGTAGCAACCAGTCGGAGTCAACTGCATCGTACAGCGCCTTTTCCCCCACAAGGAGGGTGTCGCAAGCGACGCCGGGGAGTGATGGAGCACGGCCCGGCTTCCTGATAGTAGGAGGTGGGAATTGGGCCAAGAACTTGGGGATTTTTGCTTTTTTTTTTTGGTTTTATTTTTTTACTTTTATTCTCCTGTTGGTAGCGTCATAAGCGTGGTTGGTTGGCCAAGACGCCTTTATCACTCACAGACATTTACGTTTACACTGTCGAATAAAAAATAAAAATAACAAAATAAAACTAGTCGTAAGTTTCGTTTCGGTCTGCACTAACAAGAATTTGACAACTGATGGAAAGAGTGCAAACAAATTAAAAATCCCGTACTAAAGATTCAACCAATGTTATCTGGAGGTTACTAGGCGTCATCAGTTACGCTATAATGCCTAGCTAAACTACATTTAAGCTAACCGGTTCGAGGGTACGAGCCCCTTCCCGCTGCGTGGTTCAATGAGAACAGAGGGGTTGAATGATAGAATGGGTAGCACTGGTCTTTTGCCAGTACCTCCTAATTATACAGGCTTTATTATATACAGTGGCGCCACCTCTAGGGTGGGCCCAAACAACAATGCTACAGTTGAGGAAAAGTGGCCAGAATCTACATGATGGCCGCTAAACACTGAACAAACACTCCATACACTGTCGACAAAATGGAGCGAAGCGATTGCAAACCATTCGTGTTGCATTGGAGAAAGCGTTGTGGCTCATCATTTCGCTCATCACATCTTGTTTCTTTGTCCATTTGCTTTCGTAGTGCGTCGCTGGATGGCGTGGTAATTACTAGTAATGACTAGTTGGTGCTGCTGACTTAATTTGACTACAGGAAATCATTTGGAGGCAGTCACAATACTCATAGGAAAAGTGCATTTTCTTTTTTTTTGGGGGGGGGGGAAGTGGCAACGGGAGACCCAGTGTATGGCAAAGCGAGCCCCAACGCAGCAACTAGCTGAAGGAAGGGAAACTCCTTTTCGGAAGATTGGGATTCCCCTTCACCTAGTTAAATTAACTTTAATTAAATTTTACACCAGAACGGAGCGGAAAACTCCTGTACGAACACAAAGGTCATCTGAGATAGTAGCTGCATTCTTCGCAGCGAAAGAACGTAGCTACTGTCTCTTTTGGCATTGTGCCTAATAGACGAACCAGCATGAACGCATTAATCGTGTCGTCACAAACCGGAATGATTCTCGTTTTTTAACATCACAATTTATAATTTTGTAGGCTAGTGTTTTATAATTTTGCTTCGGCGATTTATTGGAATAATTAATTTTAATTTTACCGCATTACGATTTTAGATTTTTTATCTCATGGTAATTATTAGCAAATTAGTACATGCACACTCAGAGATGAAACGTCATGGTTATTGTAAGCGCGCAAGGCATCATATAGTTACGGATCGTTCGTAAATAAAGTTCCATTATCTTCAACAGAAAATCTCCTAGACGCCACATTTAAAAAAGGATTTTTAGCAAGGGAAAGACTAACTGTAAGTAAATAGACCTTTGGGGCCGTTACTTGATGTGGAGGATCGAGAAAAATGGCGCTGGGAGGTATACCCCTTTAATATTTATTGTAACCCCTCCCCTTCCTCAGTCCAGCAAAAAGGGACATAATACATAGATTTTACCAACTTTTCTGTTAAACGTAAAAAAAATATTTAAAACAGTACATTATTTATTTCTCTCATGACCGTGTGGCACCCTTGAGGCCCTTTTTTGGCCAGTGGCTTGGTGCTTCATCACCCCCCCCCCCCCCCGGGGGCCGTGATCCGGGCCGGACCCCGTCCAACCCTGCAAATGACTCAGGCGAGACAAAAGAGTGAGAGGAAACCGACATTATAATGTTGACATTATAACGGCTGTTGCATTGTAATGTTTGTTAATTGTTTGTTTAGGAACAAGGACATAGGTCAAACCGATGTCTCAAAGAGCCCCAAAACGCAGAGGGAGGTCGTTTACCTGGTTAAACCAAGTTACGACCAAGAAATACGTAGATTGGCGTGGCACGACATGACTTTGGAAAGGCATGCTTAAACGTGTTTTTACACCAAATTATTAACTTTTTAGCGATCTGGACAAAGAAACTTAAATTTATACATGACGCAAAATGAATTATTAAGTCATCATTTTAACATTTAACACAAATGAAGAATCTTTGAATGGGAGAGGTTTAACCAATAGCCTTCTTTGTCTATTAATTATTTCTTTGCTATTTTAAGTCAGTTTTAAATTAGAGTCAGTTTCAGTCTGTTTTAGATTAGAAATGACAAAGAAATGACAAATTAAAAACCTCTTACCATCATCCATTCCTTGGCCGTTTATTGTACACAATATTTAGATGTAATTGTGGCTTGCTGTTAGTGACTCCCCAGTCCTTGCCAGACCCGTTGCTATCGCAACAAATATTATTATTAGTATTATTATTATTATTATTATTATTATTATTATTATTATTATTATTATTAATCTTTCCTACTTCTACACAGTCATTAATTTTTTTCCTTCGTAATGAATTTTTTTTTCTATTTCTTAAGTTTCCAGAAATTTATCAACGCGTATTTTTAACCTTTATTTATTTATTTATTTTTATCAATGACAAGTGTAGGGATATATACAGATCTGGTTCCACGATGTTTTCTACTAGTTATAATAAAATTTTTATAGTTTTATTGTCTAACGTCATAAAAGGCCAACCCTAACGGCGTAGAAACGTATAAATGACGACTGG
>JAHWFP010099849.1:0-10492 GCA_023313725.1 Lithobius niger | reverse complement strand
AAGACTAACGGTAAGGAAATAGACCTTTGGGGCCGTACTTGATGTGGAGGATCGAGAAAAATGGCGCTGGGAGGTATATCCCTTTAAAATGATTTGTGTCATTGGCCTTCACATCCAAATCACGAAAGGCTTTCTCGCAACTATTTTCAAAGTTTTTTTTAATCCACATTGACGATTATTATAGAATAGCCAGTAATGCAAACAAAGTGATAACGTGTACGAAATTGACGGGAAAAATAGTAAAACTCTCTAATATCAAATGTGAAGGTTCTAGAGGACATTTACAATTGTTCCTAGCAACATTTGCGGCAAGGTTGTGAAGCAAAGCCAGCAACGAACAGTCATGCCATCGGTGAGAAGTCTAAAATTCGTAACCTTGCAGTTATAAATATTTAGAATACAAATAGAAATATATATTAGTTAACTATATGTAGTTTGGCACAATCTGTTTTCAGAAAAATTTGCGTCACAGGGCAATACGAACTTCACCCAGGTAAGTGAAAACATCTGCAACAATTGAGTGCAATGCACGAAACATCAACAATTGATTTATTGTTGCTACCTCCTCTTCGGCTTGCCCCGTTCTCTCGCCAATAATTGAGAACTCTTGTGGGCTTGCCGTGATCTCCCGCCTAGATCCTCCCTAAACAATGTTCTAGTTTTCATTTAACCTAAGAATTATTAGTCGACGCGATTAACTTGGCGAATGTTTGGTGTGTTGATATCACTCCTTTGAAGGGCTGAACCATTCGGAACTTGGCGGCCCCATTTACCAGTTTTGGTTTTTGATATGATATATATATATAGTATATATGGCTGGAAGTCCACACTCCAACAAAATTTAGCAGAACTAAAAAAATCATATTCCTATTCACTATTTTTCAACGGAACTTGGCCTGACGGCAGATACGTATGGAAGGAATATTTATTCCAAAAATCATGCTATTCTGTGCAATAGTAAAAGTAGGCAGCCAGACGTAAATTCGAATAAATTTGAAAATTTTTTCACTTCATGTTGTTCTTCTTGTTCTGCCACCGTTTCAGAAAAAAACTTCTGCACCTACCTAAAATCTGAAACACTAGTTGTTCCCTGGCATAGCATATGCCGGTGTAGCTTTTTTCCCACAGGCGTGAACCAAATACTTTACTGGGCAGCATGAAATGAAAACTGTCAGTGAACCCTCCCCCTTCGATCCTCCATCCCGCTCCTCCCCCGCTGTGGTCAGATACCCACCAGCAGCCCCCCTCCCCCCGGTACACTCTGTTCCCTCCAGCATTCCCTGTCCCCCTCCCCACGTATTCTCCCATTGTCAGTGGAGAGACATGGTCCGGGGTTTTTGTTTCCCCTGGGGAAAAAAACCCTGGGGTTGCAAAAAGGTGAGCTATGGTCAGGGGAAAAACAGAATGGGAGGGAAACGTCGAGGTGGTCGAACCCTGGGGATTTTGTGCTGAACCCCCTGGGAAGTATAGAGCAGAAACCCCAGGGGAAAGTATTCCACCTCTCAAATATCCCAGGGGAAAATGATGTTATGCATCGGAGAAAATAACCCCGAGGTTCAAAAGTTGAGGTGAAATTCTACCCAAGGCAGGGGCAGGGTAAAATGTTCATTATGATTAATAGGTTACCTGAAAACAATAGCTGAAGAAGGAAAAATTATGAAACTGAAGTTTTAAATGTTTTCCTATGAATGTACAAACATTTTCAATCGAGTTATATGCAACAGTTATGTCTTTTCAGATCATCTTGTTTCTTGACATTGTCAGAGGTATACAGAGACGTTCGTTACTCTCTTTAGTTCAAGACAACTTAAGTTACATCGATTCACCTCGTATAGAGCTTCAAGAACGTCCATATAACCATATAAAACCACTTTCAAGTCGCCTTACCTCAAACCACCTCATCAACATAAGGAGTTGAAGTGCTTTAAGAACCTCCATGTAACCACCTACCACGGATTTTCAACGTCACTCTTAGGACAGCTTTGCTATTATTGGTTGAAAAGAGAATGCACCAGAAGACGAAAGCCCAACTAGCTGAATGGGACCTAGGAAAAGGGATGGGTTTTGGTTGATGCTATATCACCTTCGCAGAAACTACCATGTACCCATTGTCGTTCTAACTCACCCCAACTTGAATGTCCATGTATCTACCTTTGTCCGATTTGACTTATTTCTTTCGTTCTGAATAATTACCTTGTAATCTTTCATTACTACAGGAAAACAGATTTATCACCTTCTATCATATTCCATTTTACATCGATTGATGCCAGTGTTTTACACAACTTACGCCAAACGGGTAGCTTTAGACACAAACATTTTAGGAGTTAACGCATAGACAGCAGGATCTAACTTTCCATATAAAATCCCTAAAATCAGTGCCACAAGAAAAAACTGAGTAAGGTGTGGTTCTAACACAGGTTTTAAGTGAAGCCTGGCTCCTGATGTTCAGTATAAGCGTTGCTTTTATACCTTTAACTTAGTGACACAATAAAAGAAACGATGTAAGTATAAAGAGACGTTGAAGCCGAACCTCAGAAGAGGTGTCACTTAAAATATGTGTTACTTAAAAAGTTATGTTAGTACAACGCTTTAGGTTATTTTATGGGGTTTACTTATTTTAGAAGTAGAGCATTACATTCTGCTGTCTACGCTTCAACTTTTTTGAATTAGTGTCACTGGTTTTTATAAAATAAATAAATATAAGTAAACCTGTAATTACGGTACTGGTTTCTATGTTGTGAATCCATTGCTTTACTGTCATGCTTCAAACAAATGCAACAATTAGGACAAAAACAAAATTTAGATGCTCAGACTCTTTGACTGGCCGACCCAGTCTTAAACGTAACTTGAATGACCCATCTTAACCCGATACAACGCTGTTCAGTAGAAATGACGCGAGGCTTGACAGAAAAATTTGCTAAGAGGAAGGACAACGACAAGAATTTTTATTGCTGCCTTTACCACACAAAAATTAGCGTGAGGATTACGTAATCAACGCTATTCCAGTGTTTGATAAGCTTTGTTTTGACGTAGAATATCACATGAACTTTACTTTAGTTTATTCCGAGTTAACCTTGGGTAGTTTGATTGAGATCCGAGGGTGTTTTAACCAAACCCCCAGGGATTCCTTCCCCTCGACTTGCGCAAGAGCATATCTCACCACTTTAGACTTCTCAAAATCCCTGGGGTTTTCCGCAAAACCCCCCGGGTTCGACCACCTCGGGTTTCGCTTTCCCCGTGGTTAATTTACCCCTTAACATATCTCTCCACCGTGTGTGGTTGGAATCCCTTCCCCCACCCCTGCTCTCCCTCCCTTGGAATCCCTGATGTTTTTCCTTAAAGAAGTAAACAGTGTAGGGCAACACAGTGTGGCTGAATTACCTGTTTTTTTCCCGTTTTGATACTGATGTGTATTTGGGCTTCAACACATTGCTATACTTAATGCTTAACTAAGCAAACTATACTATCCTAACTACTAGGAAGGATAGGCAGTGTGTGGACGGTTGATAACAGATGTTTATTATGATGGCAAATACAAGTGTATGTTACATAGGCTGCTTTACATACAGACTCATGATTGGCAGAGGAACGAGTGTATACTGACAAGATGCACCAGCAAATAGTAAATCCGAATATAGCATCATTATAAGTACAAGGCTAAGTTAATTAATGGGTGTAGAGCAAGGTGCACACACCTAAATTTGAGACCAGCCCCCCCCACAAAAAATTGTAAGCCAGTTAAATAAAAGTAACGACTGGTCTGCCTATTTATAACTTTTGAACTCAAGGTTTCCTTACTTCTCTTTTAACAGTATAAATCAGCATTAAAATTAAATGATTCTCATTATAGAGAATTTATATAAATCTAACTTTAGCATAACGCTTTTAAATTCATTCTGCTTCTGCAATTTCTGACAGCAAAAATTCAATATAACTTCAGCTGACTGTGAGGGTTTATTTATTGCTTTTTCCTTAAACATATGGCAAACCTGTATCAGCATCAGCACTGTAATGGTCTCAACCTACAACATAAACCTTGCAATTTTTCTTTTTATTGATACAACAAAATTCAGTTCACCATCTCAAGCAAAATATTCAATATTTTTTGAAATATTGTTGTTAGCATCGTAAGAATTTCAAAGTTACAACAGGAATTTTCAAAAATTTTGAAATCGAAATGATCGTCAACGGGATGGCTTGCATTGTGCTATTATAATTTCCAATAACGTCTTTGCAAGATTGCACAATTCCGTTCAGAGATGTCTCTGTCAACCATCATTATTTTCTTTGAACACTTTTGTTTCGCCCTTCTGTTGCTCCCAGATCGAAGGCTTTCTTCAATAGAGAAAATAGAAAATAAAACACACAATACATTAGACAAGATAGTAACATAAACAAATATTACGAGCTACAACAGTTTGTGTTTTAAAATCTCTAAAAAAAATCTTTATCTCCAGGCTACGATTAACGATTCTAGTATAAGTTTCTGATACTCAGAACATTTTAAAATGAAGGCTGTATACGCGCTGAACATTTAACACTGATGATTACTACGTTTAATCGAAAGTTCCTCTTCCACACATAAAATCGTGGTCAACACTAAATTTTAAATTTATTAATTTGAAAAATTACAAATCTTAATTTAAAGTGAGCACACAAATAACTCATTACAAACAAAAACATTACAACTGCTTACCGGCAAATCCACACCGAAGGTCAAATTTTGATTCAATGGGGCTGAAAGTCTGCACACTGGTTCAACTAACTATCTGAAGCATAGAAAAAATATTGCAGTAGCAATTTATTCAAGCAACAGAATTCATTCAACGGTCTAACTTATTTGGTTTAACCCTTCTACGCTACGCTTATCACGGCGCTTTGCTAGAGAAGTTTCTGGACTTATTTTTCGTTTTGCGCTGGGTTTAGAATTTCCTGCAACCATGGACTTATATACTATAACACTACGTGTGATAGCTCCATGCTGCAACTGCGTGTTCGGAAAAAGTAGGGCTGAATCAGAGCTTTGAATGTCAACAACAACATTCGGGATCAATGGGCCTTGCTGGCTTCGGCCATTGGATTTGCAACGTAATCTGATTCATTAAGTGCTGGAATTTCTTTTTCATCTTGCGATGTTTTGCAACGTACTTTGGCTATTTTTCTTCTTCAGCAGATTTCTTAGCAACAGGAGTTCGATCGCTTTCAGGTACTTGCTCTGATGACATGCGATTACGTGATGAATGATGACGATTTCTTGACGCACTTCTGACAATAGGTGGTACGATGTCTACATTAGGCGATGTTATAGGATTCGCACCCTAATTGGATAGAGGGAAATGAACTGATTTTCTGCGATATTTTCTACTCATTTGCATTGAAGAAACAACGGAAAATTGAGCAGGATTTTTTGCACAGTTGAAAGTATTGTCTTTTTCTGCAAGCTGCGTGTCTTTTGGCACAGAACCATCATCGTTATTTATTATCTTCCATCATCTTCATTAGACGCACATGCGGGAATTTGAGAAACAAGCCGTACCCCCGGCGTAACATGTCTAGTCGGAATGAAATGAAAACGGCGCCGACACCCTCCCCCGAGCTCGATCCCCCTCCCCCGTATCCTCCTGCCTCCCTCCCCCACATTCTCCCACTGCATGGTCAGATTGAGCCACCTCCCTGGTCACCCCTTTCCCCTCCCACACCCCCGGCACACACACACACGCACACAAATGATGAATTTGCTCAGTGCCACCTATTTATTATATATAGATATTGCAGCGCAATTTAATACCATTTAAAGTGAGCACTTGATAGTTCGAATTTTCAAGGCATTCCCAGATTACGGCCTCCTGCCATAATTGTTTCGCAATGATATAATCACACATATGTATTGGTGAATATACAGTGAATTGTTCGTGCTTTCTGTGCGCTGAAATCGCATTAGTTTTGTCGTGTTTAATTCTATTTTTTTTGCTGCAAATTAGGCTTCAATAAGTCAAGACAAGTTCGAACTTCAGGTCCTAGAAACAATTTTGCTGGTGTTTCACCTGTAATGCTTCATGATGGATTAAGAACATTATTGGTGGCCTCAAAATTGAGGGGTCGTGCAAATGCTCTCATTTGAGCTCTCACATTCAGTACCTTCCTAAACCACCGAACAGAGCGAACAGGACGCACCACTGTTACAGACAGTTTGGCTCCAAACTTGACGTCGCGCATGTGCAGTGATGTTGTGTCAGCCGTTCACTACCCTCCTAAACTACTACACAGCTCAACTAGCTCAGCAGAGTATTCGATACGTCATGCCTTTACTGCGACCTGACCTGGCTAATGGAGTTGACCAGGATTGGCTAATAGATGTGACCAGGCGAGAGCAATGAATGCCAAATTGCGAACCATCTCAGGGAGGTGGTTTGCTGGGGTGGAGGTTTGAGCATGCGCGAGGTAACAGTTTTGACGAAACAGATTCATCACTGACGATGTTGACGTCAATCAAACCGCATCAACACGGATATTAGCAGGGAATGAGCCAAACTGTCACCAACAGTGGTGCGTTTGGTACGCTCTGTTTGGTCGTTTAGGAAGGTACCAATTGTGAGAACTATAAAATGCTTTCGAATGCTTCAAAGTGTGAAAATGACGAATTAGCAACATTATTAGGGTTCGAAAAATTAGGGTTCGAAAAATTAGGGGGGGGGGGGGGGTCGGGCAAATCCTCTTTGAACTTTTACATTGTGAGAACTCGGCATTACTTCAAAGCGTGAAAATTATGAATTATTAATATTGTGGGGATTCTTCTTGGGAAAAACCCAGTTCCAGTCCAATCAGGCGAAGGCAGGAGGGGATTCCCCTTATGAAAAACCCAGTTCCAGTCCAGTCAGGCGAAGGCAGGAGGGGATTCCCTTTCGAATGTATTATTGGTAATTCTTTCCTATAAAAAGGAAGACTCATCAGTCTAGATGCTGTTCGGATTTCGACGTGGAGATCGTCGATATGGGACGATATATGGTAAAACTAGCAGATTCACGGCTTAAGACGAACGCATCATCGATACCTCCGGTTTGAGATTATGGGATGGCAACCGCCATAATGATTGGCGTGGGGTACACAATGTTCGAGAAGTACAAGTCCGACGAATAGGGAAAACACGCATAGCTACAGTTACACTGTGATACTCTTTGCAAATTTATCCTAGCACAGAAAAAACGTTTGCACTAATATCCAAATAGCTGTTCGATTTTAGAAACTGATTTTTACATCATTTTAAAGATATACCGCGTTTTCACATTTTTGGTAATCTGCTCAATATATAATTACCTAAATCGCACAATTACGACAGAAATGATGAATTATGGGATGTGTATTCTAGAACGATATTATGTAAACCGCAATATGGTAATCCGACAATATTTTTATTTATATATTTGATTTACAAAATTGTTGTAACCCCCTACAAAGAGCATGACAGCAATTTCAAATTAAAACAACTATTTCATGAATCTCATTCAGGCAAGAGCAGATAAGACAGGCGTGAAAGGGGTACATTAAGAGGCGCTGCCATATTCTTCTTGCCTGAATGAGAATCGCAAAATTGTTGTTTTAATCTGAAATTGCTGTTATGCTTTTTATAGGGGGTTACAATAATTTCGTAAATAAAATAAATAAATAAATAAATTATAGGATTAGCCTTTGGCGAATCTCATCAGATCTCATTCAGAGGAGAACCGGAAGTTAGCTGGCGCCATGTTGCGTTGTTGACGCCGTCCAAGCGTTGGATAGAAGGCAGATTACGAAGGTTTGTAATGCAGTGTTTCTAGTACAGTTGCCTCCCCCTGCTTTAAGGAGGGAATTCAGTCAAGGTAGTACCATAATTATTTTCTGTAGTTTAATTTTTTTTCTGTAGTCTATGAACTTTAACATTGCAATGATTCAAAGTGTGAAAATGACAAATCAGTAACATTAGGGGATAGGGAGATCTCAAAATGAGGGGGGGGGGAGGGTCGTGCAAATGCTTCATGAGCTTTAATATTGTGAGAACTCTGAAATGCTTCAAAGTGTTAAAATGACGAATTCGCAACACTTGATAATGACGAATTGTTATCTTCACTCATGAAAATGACGAACTGTCAAGATTAAAGGGGTCTCAGGAGTGCAAATGCTTTATGAGCTTTCAGGTTGTGATAATGACTATATGTTAGCTGCACTCATGAAAATAACGAATTGGCAACTTTCAAGGGTAGTCTGGTTGCCAGTACATGGTTTTTTATTGGAACCTTGCAATGAGGTACAACAAAAGTTTTTTGCAGGAAGTTAGCTTTCTACATGGCTCGAGTCAGATTGTGGATGATGCCACCCTGGCATTTATGGTGAGTTTTTTTTTAATGAAGGTCAAAGGTAAAAAATACACGTTTTTTTTTGCTTTAACTTCTTAACCGTTGATCAGATCGAAAACACAAAATACAGATCTTAAACAAAATTAAATTTTCTTCACAAAAAGTCCTATTCAATTTCGACAGTTGCGTATATTTAATAGGGACCGTCCTACGCCCATTGGAAGGTGATGTCGTAATGGATTAGCGGCGAAAGATTATGGTGGTTTTCGATTTCAAAGTGCTTTGACGAGCTATCTAATTGTCCTAAATTGGCACTTCTGAAAAGCGGTGATGTATTCTTTCCAGCAATGCAATTAGGCATGACAAATTTTTTTTCTCCACGTAATTAATGTTAGACATGTCCTCAGTTACATTTTGAAGGGTGTCACCATGTATGTTGAGGGTGGTAATCACATCTAACAAATACCACAGTTGTTTGTTTACGTGTACATCATTTATTAGCTTGTCAATAATGCACATCATCGCCTTTTAGAAAATCCTAAGTATTTCCTTCTAGGGTAATTGGATAGCTGATAGGAGCACTTTGAAATCGAAAAATCACCATTCTCTTTCACCGCTACCTTATTACAGCAACACCTTCCAATGGACGTAGGACGGTCCCTATTAAATATACAGAACTGTGGTAGCATTACTAGAAAGAATACATAACCACCTTTTAGAAGAGCTTAAGTATATCCTTCTAGGGTAATTAGATAGCTCGTAGGAGAACTTCGAAATCGAAAATTGGCATATTCTTTCGCCGCTATGCCACTACGACAATAACTGTCAATATGGGCATCGGACGGTCCCTCTAGGGTAATCAGATAGCTGAAAGAAGCACTTGTAAATCGAAAATCGTTATGACAACACCTTCAATGGGTGTAGGACGGTCCCATCTAACATACACAATTGTGATTAGCAGTGATGGAAAGAATGCATTACTACCTTTTAGAAGAGCCTAAGTATGTCCATCTAGGGTAATTAGATAGCTCATAGGAACGCTTTGAAATAAAAAATCAGCATATCCTTATGCCGCTATGCCATTATGACAACACCTTCAATGGGTGTAGGACGGTCCCTATGTAACATACAGAATTGTGATTCGCATTGATGGAAAGAATACATCACCCTTTAGAAGAGCCTAAGTATATCCTTCTAGGATAATTAGATAGCTCATAGGAGAACTTTGAAATCGAAAATTAGCATATTCTTTCGCCATGCCATTACGACAACGCCTTTCAATAGGGACATCGGACGGTCCCTATTTAAGATACACACTATTATGATCAGAATTGCTGGAAAGAATACAAAACCGCCTTGCAGAAGAGCCTAAGTATGTCCACCTAGGGTAAATAGAGAGGTAAAAGCAAAGGTGCGTAGTCAGGAATGCTATCACTGTAATACTAAATTTACTGTTTTCCGTCAGTTTAGCATAAAATGACAAATTTGGACCTTAAGGGTTAACTTCACGTCAAAATTGAATAGGAGTTATCCTGAAGAAAATTTAATTTTTTTTTAGAGTTATATTCTATGTTTTTCGACCTGATCAACGGTTAAAATCGGCCACCAATTTTGACCATTGACCTTCATTAAAAAAAATTTCCCAAAGATGCCAGGGTGGCATTATACACAATCTGACCGGGGGCATGTAGAAGGCCAACTTCTTGCAAAAAACAACTTTTGTTATACCTGAATTTGCCAATCTTCTACCTGACTAGGGGGTCTGAGGGGTGCAAATGCTTTATGAGCTTTTATATTGTGATAATCATTAATTGTTAGCTGCACTCATGAAAATGACGAATTAGCAACATTAAAGAAGTCTCAGAGGTGCAAATGCTTTACGAGCTATCACCTTGTGATAATGATGAATTGGGTCTGGTACTGTTGCCCGACACTCGGTTGCCTAACAGTACGTTTGCCCGACTTCAGTTTCCCGACAGGTATGTTGCCCGACAGTGATGTTTGCCCGACAGGTGAGTTGCCCGACAGTGATGTCTGCCCGACAGGTGAGTTGCCCGACACTGATGTCTGCCTGACAGGTGTGTTGCCCGACACTGATGTCTGCCTGACAGGTGTGTTGCCCGACAGTGATGTTTGCCCGACAGGTGAGTTGCCCGACAGTG
>JAHWFP010099848.1:0-10920 GCA_023313725.1 Lithobius niger | reverse complement strand
ATTGAGAAACTAACAGATTATGCCACCTTATTCAAATTTTACTTTACTTGAAGTGCCCAGTATGGCAACTTAAAACAATATGTAGCATAAGGGAGACAAACCTTTTCTAAGGAATTTTTAAGAAATAATAACTAAAAAATACTATGCTCGTCATAAATTCCACAGCTTGTCAAACGATTTAAAACTAATAGTAACAGTAATGAACTATAGCGG
This sequence comes from Lithobius niger, assembly GCA_023313725.1. Taxonomy (NCBI): domain Eukaryota; kingdom Metazoa; phylum Arthropoda; class Chilopoda; order Lithobiomorpha; family Lithobiidae; genus Lithobius; species Lithobius niger. The sequence goes on along the minus strand of JAHWFP010099848.1, from coordinate 10,707 downwards.
AAATTGAAGAACCAGTACTGTAGCTTTTCGACGCGCACCTAGCATTAGCCATGGTACCAGAAGGAGAGAGTGTCAATTTTGTTAGGTAAATCCTATCGGAAATCCTGGGTTCTTTTACATGCCACAATCGACATGAGCACGAGACATCACAGGGCCCTTCTCTGCCCGAAAATGCCAGGCTAACCACTACTAACGAAATTACCCAGTCCACCGTACTGCTTCAACGTAGCCACTCTTGAATCAATTTTGAAATTTTACTATACTGTATCAGTTAGGAACTCATAATAATTTTTATGTGTTCACTTGTGTAGTTCTTTAGTTTTCCTCTAAACTAACATATTTTAGGTTTAAGTGTGTGTGCTGTGTGCGATTGTCTTAATGGTTTTCCTTTTTTTTTATTTTGTATCTTTGTTTTTCTTTTTTAAATGCCTTTACTGTACAATAGTTGGTTATTGAATCTAGGCCATAGATTAACAATTACAAAATAAATGTCGCTAGCACAGAAAACGCATTAAAACAAATAATTTTCCCGTTAAAGGGCAAGGCGTCATTATTATCGTGAAAATTCTGTCATAAAAAGAAATCGTAAGGCATGCATTCAACAGTTAAGACATAATAGCACTTAGAGCAAACATAGCAAAAATAAAACAAAAACAACAGAAAAGGTGCACAAAAAAGAGAGAACAAAAAAAATTGGAGAGTGCAGATGAATTCGTCCAAAGACGAGATGGCGGGAATGATGTTCAGGATGGTGTTGGCATTCACCCGCACATATGTAAGCATTTTGTATGATTCATGCTATCTTTATTAAGTAAATAAAAATGTTAGTCACGCCATATAGTCTGTACCAATTCTACTGACAAGGTGTTATTTTGGTTGTTCGCTAGGGTGGATAAAAAAAAAATGCTTTTTTAAAATTTCAAATCGTAATAGTGTGGAAAAGTTGGTCTTCGACCTCCTAATCACTATCTCAAAAGGAAAAATTTCTAAAGTAATTTTTTGAGGTGCCACATGGGCCTAAAGTTTAACGTTAAAAGTCAACGGGAAAAATCACTAATCCTGAAAAAATAATTTTTGATTAGTTTAAAAGACATTTTTTTACAGTATGTAAGTTGGTACTCTCAGAGACCATTAAAAGAAGCCAGAATTAATTTTTTTTTTAATATTTTGTCCCGAAACTTCGTTTTTATTCAAGGCATAAAATCGACAAAAATGCCTTTTCGCCCTATTTTGATGGCCAAAAATTCGCATTGTTTTCTGGAAGAAAAAAATTTTTTTTGATTTTGGCTTCAATTTGGTGGTCTCTGAGAGTACAAAATGAGATAATGTAAAAAGCAATATTTTAAACTAGTCAAAAATCACTTTTGCAGAATTAGCGATTTTTCCCACTGACTTTTAATGTTAAACTTTAGGCTCAGGTGGGCACCTCTAAAAATTATTTTAGAGACTTCTCCTTTTGGGATAGTGATTAGGAGGTCTAAGACCAACTTTTCCACTCTATTACGATTTGAAATTTTAAAAAAAGCATTTTTTTTATCCACCCCCTGTTTACTAGGTGTAACGACGTTACAGGTTTAAAAGGACTACGTAGGTGCATGTAGATTCTTGGCCCTGCTTCCAAGTAAATAACGAGAGTATCGACCTTCATTGATTATTTTGAATTTCTAAATTCGCTCCACTCTTCTATGAAAAGAAAAGTGAATAGTATATTTAAATTCCTTTTCAATTGGTAAGTGTTAAGGCTGTGAGAAGAGGTCGGATTTTGCTAGTAAATTCTGAGGATACGTACACTATACAAGGTCCAATCAACATGGGTACGATCGCATATCCAGTGTCGGATTGGGCCCTATAGACGATTTTTCCTATGCAATGATTTTGCAAGGTTAGCATTCGTGTGTCGGTGCATTGTTGGCGGTGCTTTGTTAGATTATGGCAATGCTTTCAACAGTACCTAACAATTAATTCGGGGACTTGAATGTCCTTCCTGATCGGAGCTAGACTGACCATATGAAAACGGCCTTGCCCCTATTAATTTCCTACAGACGAGCGAGCGTGACTGTGAAACTCTCAAAGCTTAAGTTTTTAGTTCTGAGTGGAAAAAGCTGAAGAAGTAGAAGTTGGAGATCAGCTACAAGCGTTTTAGCTGGATTGTAGTTTATCCCTTGGGGTGAATTGTTAGTTTTGGGGTATTAAAGCTGATCAAGTAATTTATTAAAGCTTTGGGGTATTAGGGCTGATCACTAAACAAGGTCATAGCAACACATTTATCTCAAATGATGAAATAGTTATTGAGATTCAAATGTTTGAAATTTGTGCTTTAGCTAACGCTACCTGTCTCAAAAGCTTACAACATACGCCATTTGCAATGTTTGTGTACAGCGTTTGTAGTTGATTTTTAATCACTACGTTTTCTCGAGAGGGAAAGTAGACAAATAAAGCAGACAATTAGCTGACATTAAACATAATAGGTAAAATTCTAAGGGACTATTCTGTGCACGGCGTATCTTGAGTCCTGCAAGTATCTTATGAACGGCTACTTTTTCCTGAAGGGGGCGGCTTTAATCGACGGCCGCCATTGTTTTTGTGACCATCTTGGATATCAACAAGGCACTCTGCTATCAAAAACATACAATCGATTATCTGTGGTCTTTCTGCGGAGAACTCAAGAAAGGCCGCGGACATAATAGACAGTTAGGAAACTGGAACCTTCTGAAGTTAACTTGCACTTCGAACAGATTGTTTCGTACTGTTTTGTTGCTGCACCGTTTGTAACAAGTCAGAGATTACGCATTGGGTTTATGTGGAATACGGACACTGCATTTGTGATTCTAAAGGATTGATCCCCGTATTTTGAAACTCACCTTGATGAAGCCTTAACTCCAAGGAAGCCTTAAAATTTGTTAGTGCCATTCGCTAGCTAGCAGATTCCTTCAAAACCTTATGACAAGATCCAAAATCTGTTCCGGTTCTCCTATGTAGCTAACAAATTTCTGCCATCTCTAGGCTACCTCGGACCATAGAGTGTGGTTAAAACCAAAGTCCAGTCTTAATTGTGGTTTGATTCTAGTTCTTTTGATTCTTGCAAGAATCTCTGGTAGTGTTTCTCCAACTTATACTAAATTTCCTAAAACCCTTTTATTGTGTGCGCGGCGTATCTTGAGTCCTGCAAGTATTTTGTGAGCGGCTACATCTTCCAGGAATGGGTGGCTTTAATCCATGGCCGCCATTGTTTCTGTAACCATCTTCGATATCAACAAGGCACTCTGCTACTGAAAACGTACAATCGATTATCTGTGTTCGTTCTGCGGAGAACTTAAGATAGGCCGCGGACACTATAGAAGAAAACGTAATTTTTGTTTGGCACCTACGTAACTGTTTTTGTCTCTTTTAAGTTTTGGGTTCCAGTAATACTCACTCTTATACGCTAGATAATAACAGAGGTTGCAGAACATTATCTCTTTTACACTTTTTCAGTTTAAATTCTCTGCCATTCAATGCCAGTAAAGGCAATGTGAGAGTCCACTAGGTTCTTTCAGCACTATGTGTTCTAGTCTGGGCATTTCTGGGTAATACCTTGATCTATACAGGATCTCCCAAAAGTCCCAGTCCAGCCTCATAACTTGTTAAGGGATTGAAAGAAACTAGTGAAACTCTGGCAATATATGTTTGGTTAAAGTATCTACCTTTTTGTACAGTCGGCATTACGCCTGCACCCCTGGGGGGCCCCAGAGGCCCCAACTCAGATATTTCCAATGGAATGGGGGGTATCGGAATACCTTATTTGAAAGGTCTTCGTTAAACGAGTAAAGTGCCGCTAAGATTGCTTCAATACAATGAGCCCATCCAAAATGGCAGCCGATCAAATATTAGGAATTTCCTCTACGTCCCTATCTTATTCAGGCCAAAGACATCGTAAAGGGACGTTGGTGGCAGCAAAATGCTTCATTCAATTTAGTTGGATCACACCAACAACGTCTCTTGCGGTTTGAAGCCCATAGTGTGGGCCTCAGTGATCTCCCCCCCCCCCCCCCCCGGGAACGGGGGTTTCTGGGCTTCAAACCGCAATAGACGTGGGTGTAATCCAACTATGTTGAACGAAGCATTTTGCTGCCAACTAGGCCTACGTCCCGTTACGACATCTTTGGCTTGAGTAAGACATAGGGATGTGGAGGAAATTCCTAATGTTTGACTGGCTGCCATTTTGGATGGACTCATCGTATCGAAGCAATCTTTGCGGCACTTTACTCGCCTAATGAAGACCTTTCAAACAAGGTATTGGAAATTTCATTGGAAATTTCTGAGTTCCCCCCCAAGGGGACAGGTGTAATGCCAGTTGTACAAAAAGGTAGATCCTTTAACCAAACATATATTGCCAGAGTTTCACTAGTTTCTTTCAACCCCTTAAAAAGTTATGAGGCTGGACTGGGACTTTTGGGACACCCCGTATTATGATCGGTGGGTTTTCTTGTTGGAATCTGGACCTCAGCCTGTTCTTATTGAACTTCGTCTTCACTTCTTAAGCATCTGTTATGGCTTTTTTTTAACTGTTTCCATTATACAACCTTTACTTTAGCTCGTCATCCGAACAAAATTGATTTTTTTTTAATATCTCTCTAATATGACTGGCAATTCCTATGGGAAGTTTCATCAGCACATATGAGAAGTTCAGTGTGAAAGAAGAGACTGATAAATATTGCAGTTCTTAGTTCCTGGCAAGTGCCATGCAGTTTAAGCTACTGTTAGCGCCGTTCAAATTTTTGCTTTGCTTTCTGAATCACCGACTGGTGGTTACAACCTGAACTGTGCTGCCAGGATTATAACAGCAGTGACATATAAAGTAGGCCATACAGAGAAGTAACCCCCAAGAAACCAATGTTGAACGAATGGCGTGATAATGTTCACGGACAACCTATATGCTTCGTGTAGGGTTTTACGTAATGAGATTTTTTTTATGTTTGCTAATATAGAAAACATTTCAAATATTAACACTCAGGAACAATTCATCAATCGAAATGGATTTTTTTTTTTTGCAATGACCCTGTTTAGTTACCAGCTTTAATATTCCAAAGTAACAAAACTAACATTCTACCCGAAGGGTGTAAGCCAGCTAAAACTTGTTAAACTGATGGACCAATCACTTATGCTGCAATTGGACAAAGAAATGGGAACTAGCAAGCAATAGCGTTTGAAACGACTCTGAAGCAAGGAAAAAGTTATTTCTTAAAATCAAAGTTCTGGCTATGTTGAATGACCTTACCTAGTACTGAAGGAGAGATCACGGCATTTATCGCATTCGGCCTTGTGATAACGAATGACTTACAAAGGATTACAATGGATTATACTACAGTTCCTTTGAGAATATGGGGCAAGGTGGCATGATGGTTAGTACGACTGTCTCGTACGCCAAAAGAAGCGGTATTGAGCCTGACCTAAGCCACCCCTTGCATTCTCGAGAAGATAAGGGCCCTTTCATGCATCGTGCTCAGGTTGATTGTGGCATGAAAAAGATGCTAGGTATTTTCGACAAGAATTACCTTGCAATACTGTCCATCACACCTAGTGGCGTTATGGTTCAGCTTGGAGCAGATCAAACCTCCGGGTTCCTTCAAGAGTATATGTACTTCATATTCGCTCCAGATAGAGTAAAGTAGCTTATAATTCAGTAGATCTAAACACAACGCAGTGACTGCTACTTTTATGTTCAACAAACACCCAGGATTAGTAAACACACTCTCCCTTAAAATTTACTATGAAATTCGTAGGAGCGTTGATCTAGGATGCACCCATTCAAAAGCGAATCGTAGTTAGTGTTCTTTTCTTCTTATTCCCCTGATAGCACCAACATAAAATGTCTTTTTCTCCATATTTTTGCAGTTGATTTGCATTACTACGTCATTCGTGTTGGGGATTCAGAAGCTACACCTCCTCCTGAGGGCAACGCCATTTGCCAAGAAGGTGATAAGCTGATTTCGTCAAGTGGAAAAGCAGAAATCCAATGCAATCCAGTTCTGACTGGAAAGTACGTGTCCATTGAAATCCAGAAACCCTGCATGAAAAAGGAATGTCTCTTCTTTAAGAGTACTGCACTGTATCTCTGCGAAGTTGAAGTTTGGGGAAAACTGGCGTAAATATACGCCATTCTACTTGCGTTATTTTGGATTGTTAACGTTTTAAAAAGCCAGCAAGTGCACATGTATACAGTAAAATGCGACGTTTCGGGATTTATCATCCCGTTGTCAAGCAAAAATTATATTTTATAGCATAAGCTACAAGTCAACAAGATACACTTAAATGGTTTCCCATTCTAAAGAAAAGCAAGCCAGAGCAGTAAAAGATAAAAAATAAAAAGTTAAAAAAGATAAACGTGAAGCCCAGTCAGCGCAAAAGCTGAACTGGGAGGACCTCTCCCTAACGAAGCAGGGAAGAAGTGATTTGTAGAGCGGAGGTGGCGGCTATTTATGTGGGATGGCCCTGGTGGGAAAAATTTGCGGTTCCAAATTTGTGAAGGATTGGTATATATTCCGAAAACTGTTTATTATTAGGCATCAAATGATTATGGACTGGTGGTCGTTGTGTTAGGATGCAAAGTGTTTCTAAGTTAGGACGTGCACGAAAATTATTTTCTTGAAAAATGACTTGCGTATTTTGAAGATCTGGGGTGTGCCCTGTCTTTATCTGGTGCTGAACAAGAGAGTTGGTTTTATCTTTGTATTTAAGGTAGGATTTGTGCGATGAAATCCTTTTATTAAGTTCCTGTTTCGTGGTTCCTATGTAGCTAGCTGTGCATGTTGGTTCGCCACACAGGATTTGATAGATGACATTTTTTTGTTTAGTTTTATCTTTTTGCTCGACTGTAATGTTTGGCTGAAACGTCGCATTTTACTGTATACATGTGCACTTGCTGGCTTTTTAAAACGGTAACTACTTTTAGTGCTTTTATTCTGTCAATTTTGGATTGTAACTGATCTCTACTGGTTCACTTGTATTGTTTATAGCTTCAGTGAAAACTCACCAGCTGTGTTTTTTTTCCATTCCTTGCCTGTGAACATTGCTTATGTCTGGGTATCAGTAATTATTTGGGGGAACTACTTTTCATGCTATCTACTTAATTCACCTACCTGTCGAATCATTTCGTTGTTACAGTTCATAAAATCATAACGAAAACCTTTGCAAATGTTGATCTATTTTTTAAGAAGAATTAGTAAAACATGTTAAAATGCTACTCCACAGGCACAGTGAGGCCGCCACCATACCAAGATATGAGAGCGCAACAACATTAGAACAGTAGAAAACCAGAACATTAGAAAACGGAAATGGCTGAAGCGATTTTCGTCAAGTATGTAGTTCTAATTTTATAGCAAAAAATTTTTTCCAGTATGAAACGCCGTCGACAAAGGCACGCTTCGTGCACACTATTATATACATCGAGAGTTTGTGTAATCAGAAAGAGTATGACGCATGCATTTGTGAAACAAGGAAGTGGCATAATTTGATCCTTGTTTCACAAATCCTTGCATCATACTTTTTCTGATGACACAAATTCTCTATGTACGTAATAGTACGTGTGAAGCGCGTCCGTGCAGACGGTGATTCCAGCTATAATATCGATGAACTCCATCCGCCTGGGAACGAGATAACTTCCGTTTGCTAATGTTCTGGTTGAGATCAAGTTTTCTTGCTACGCTCTCATCTAGGAGTATGGCGGCGGTCTCACTATGAGTATCATTTTACCATGTTTTAATAATTCTTTTTGAAAAAAAAAAACATTTGCGCCGGTTTTAATTTTAATTTCTGAACCCTAACTACGAAAGGATTCGACATGTAGGTGATTAAGTCCATAGCGTGAAAGTAGTTCTTCCAAATAATTACCTAGGTATCTTGTTTCACGTCCAGCTGAATTTTTGGCATTTGAAATTATACACACTGTGGGTTTGTTGTCGCCTTGCGGTCACCTTACGTAATAATATCTTAACCCTATTTTTTCGTGTTGGCTAAGCACACAAAAAACTGAAAACGATTCCTTGAATGTGTCGTTCCACTAGTGTTAGTAATTTTGATAAAAACATTATTGATTTTCGATGCAATGTAAACAAACTGATTTTTTGTTAAATAATGAAGCACTCTCATATATGAGAAATAATACATAAAGATTTACGAATTACAAAAAAAAAACATCCACATCATTTCTAAAACTGAGTTGTGAAACAATAGGGAGATTTAGGGCATTTCTAAATATTGCCTCATATGTGAGTGTTTACAAGGTTTCGAAGCTATTAATTAGTACCAGCACTGTAAGTATATATTTTCTTGTCAATAAACTTTCTCAAAAAGTCTTGCCTCCTGTTTCTTGGCTTCTTCTGTCTTTCAAGTGCTGTCCGTGTTACAGATGTAGGCATGCAATCAAACAGTGTGTTTAGTTCATTATACTTATTGTGGAAAACTCGACAAAGGATTGGTGTAAGGAACATCGATGATTGCTAGAACATTTTAAACACATTTTTGTCTTTTCGTTATGTTAGTGTTGACTTGTCAGTGTGAAGTGCTGCTTACTTAATTTGGCTACAAGATATTATCTACAGTATTTACAGGAATACGAAAACGCATTATTATAATTTTTTGGGAGGAGGGGGGGATCACATTATTTTTGGACCTTGATTTGGGGATCAAGATTTTTTCAGTTTCGAAGCAGAGGTCATTGAAAATTTAGCGGTCAGATTTCCTCTGCTCCCCCCTCCCCCTCCGCCCGTAACAGGCATTCTTCACTAACCTGCTTTCTGGTAACTCTTTGGGCGGCTACAGAAATGCATCATAATGCCCAGTGACTTGTGAGCTACGTTTAGTTCGGAAGTACACCAGACTGTCTACACTAGTATAGTTGAGTACACCAGAGCATGTCAAGTAAGGAATGGCTAAGAACACTCTGCATAAGCCTTGTGCTAAAACTTACTGAAAGACTGATTCAATGTTCTTGAGAATTTGGTAAATTCCAGTACATCACTGAGGGAAAATAATCTTTCAATTGTTACGAAGAAAAACGTTATTTTTAGTTTTTAGTTATTTCTTAGTTATTTTTAGTTAGTTCTGTATTTAGTTATTTCTTGTGAGCCTTTGGCTTTCCCGTCGTAGTGCAGGTGCTGATAATTTGCTGGTTGCTGATAATTCTACAGATAATCACAAAGAGAATTCCTCTATGCCCCAGCAGCAAAAAGGTAATGAGAACTCCAACAAAGGTGGAGCAAACTCGAATCAAAGAAGCCTAAAGTTGCTAAGTCAGAGCATACTAAAGAAGACCATAACAACAAACAGCATTTCAACAAGCCACGTGATGATCCCATCACTTGCTATAAATGTAGAAAAGTTGGGCACATTAGAAAAAATTGCCCAATGTTAGCAACAGAAGGCAAAGCAAATTTGTGCCAGAGTTTGTGCCTGGATAACCTGCTGAGCATGTGCTGAATGGTCAGTATATGGAGAGCCATTTATGGTGTTGCATGACACCGCATCTACTGATGACGTCATCAACAAGAAACTTGTGCTCCCTTCTCAATTTACAGGGGAATATAGCTACTGTAAGAATGCTCTAAAAACTCACAGAATTCAGTGCATGAGATTGCTCATTTTATAATCAAAACTCCATTTGGCCCGATCGAAATGAAAGCATTAGTGATGGACCATATGGGTGAACACTTTCAGATGTTGGTTGGAATGCCCTCCTAAACATTATTGGAGCAAAAAGGGATGCAAGTCGGAGTGCTCCTCATCAATGCTGTTGCACATTCCCAAAAAAGGCTTGCAAAGCAGTTCTTTTAATATGTACTCCAGACATGGAAATCTCAACTCCTTCCGTGGATATTATTATGGAAGCAGCGAGTGAGCCCGATCCTCCAGTGCTCGAACTTGATCAAGGTAAAGACTACTCCTGGCCCGGAAGATAAAAGTATCCTTGATCCTAGTTACAGCGAGTTCACTGAACTCTTCAAACTCTCAGCTGAGAAGTTTAAAGAACTACAACTAAAATATACCAGTCTAGAGTTGTTTTGGGAGACAGCTAATCTCCCTGAATCTTAACAAGACCCAAATAACAAATCTTTGTTGAGAAAGGCCTACTGTGTAGGAAAATTATGCCTAAAGAAAGAATGCCTCGTTCAGAGTCCTAGCTGGTGCTTTCTAAAGACTGCAGATCCTTGATTCTCCACACTGCACATTCAAACAGCACTGACGAGGGCCACAGGGGCTTGCATCCCTTTTGCTCCAACAATGTTTAGGAGGGCATTCTTAACAACATTTGAAAGTGTTCACCCATGTGGTCTGTCACTAATGCGTCCGTTTGGCCGGGTCACCTCGGAAAGGTGAAGACTCAGGATAGAATTCTCGCACAGTTCTATTGGCCTAAAGACATGTTTAGTGATCTGGAATACTTTGTCTCATCCTGTTTGATATGCCAAAAAAATGGCAAGTCTGGTAAACTTCCAGTTGCTCCACTGGTATTGGTACCCATGTAAGTGACCCCATGGAACGTGAAATAATTGACATCGTAGCCTATTAGGTCTACAGGGTTCGTACAATAACAAACGAAAACATTTTCAAGGCTTTTCAAGGCTAACGTGCAACCAATTCCAAGGCTCTTTGAACAGGTTTCAAAATTACCTTTCAAATTCCGGTATTTTTTTCAAATGTCAACATCGGCACCATTGTCTGCATCTGCAG
>JAHWFP010099833.1:0-23136 GCA_023313725.1 Lithobius niger | reverse complement strand
CTTAAGGTAACGTTTGACTGATCCGAAGTCAAAACTGCAATGAAACATAAACTTTCCTGTAAGGTTTAAGATGCTGCAGTGATGCTGTTTAGTCCATGTGAGACCTTACTTCTGTAGTCAAATATTGTTACCATTTTTACTTTTGTACACGATAGATCAGCTAGTGATTGGTGCATTCTAATTGGCTAAATGAGATCGCTAGAAAATGTTTAAAAACTAATCGTCTAAGTATTCTTAGCACAGGGAGGTTATGCTGTCTTTACTTGAAAAATCGGAGTTTACATCAAAGGATAATAATGATCCAACAATGATCGCTAAATTGGCATCTTTAGAATCCTTCCTTACTGGAACGATGAATTCTGAAAACCTGGTTACAAAAATGGAAAATCTGCTTCTTGAACAGTCCTGTCGAATTGGTAAAGTTATTGATGCAAAATTACAACAACATGAAAATTTCATTATTAACCTAGTGAACAAGGTTAATGACCGGAAACAGCTAGCCGGGGAGAGAAGTTAGACTGACCAAGAGTGAGTTAGGTTGGGGTTTGGGTTGGGCTTACAAACTAGGCAGCCTTCTACATAGGTTGCCCTACGAGGTGTAGCGGTTAACTTGCTAACTAATATGGCAAGGCTACATTATCCTCGGTCCTTAAATCTAATTAAAAAATGGGCGGAATTAGGTTTGCTGGGAACCTAACCATACTTTACCATGTTTGAAGAATCATGAAATAAATGAATGCTGTAAAGGAACAAGGCAACTCAACAGATTAGACTTCACATGACACACTTAATAGTTAAAGGAGCATCCTGCAACTAACAACTTGGACTAAGTCCAAATTCCCCAGAAAAACCTAGAAGGCAAAGATTAGTCCTCAAGTAGTCCTAAGTTCCCATAGAACCCCATGACGGAAGGAAGGAAGGAGGCGACAAGTTGTTGCTGGGTCAATCCCAGTCGGCGAAGTGAAGTTTATTTCTTCATAAATTTACCACCTCAGGTTCAACAATACAACAGGTTTGCACTCACGTGCGGATGCAGAAAAACATCAATGATGCCCTCTAAAAGGACTGAATTTACTAATCTATTTACATACTTAAGGCCTACTGATACCTCACTAACACATCAGTTAAGTAATGTAATTTCCTTTACATTGATTGGAGGCAATGGAGTGCGTCTAAATATGTCTGCTTTACAAGTTGCTGAAATATGCCATGGAGTCCGACTATGGGAAACAAGTTTGGTTGAGCGTTTCTTGCAAGACAAACGTTGTGGCAGTTGGAACTACTGCAGTAGCAAACAGAACATTGCAGATGTAATAACAAGAGGACAAGGTTTGCCTAAGCTCATAGAAAATGAAGAGTGGTGGTCTGGACCAGAATGGCTTAAATTACCGGAAGTAGAATGGAAGGTTCCTTTGCTACATATGCAAGATAAAGACCTATCCAATGTCATTCAAGAAGAGCAAGCTTCTAATGTAACTATGCAAGTATGTGGCTGTGCAGAGCCAATTCTGAAATATGAAAACTATAGTTCATGGCAGCGTTTAACTCGAGTGACCGCATGGGTAATGCGTTTTTTCAACAATTGTCTCAAAAGAGACGTTAATAAAGACGTGTGGCTAACTTTCCCGGAGATAAAGGCAGCTGAGAAGTACTGGATCTCTGTCAGTCAGCATCAAGAATTTGCAGATGAAATTAAAGCCTTGATAAAGGATCAAGAAGTGAATAAAAGTTCCTGCATTTTCCAGTTTAAACCGTTCCTGGATAAGGAAAAACTCATTCGTTTAGGAGGAAGATTGGAGTATTCCAGATTTCCTGAAAGTCAGAAACACCCTTTTCTGCTGAAAGGTGGAGCACTGGTGGAATTATTTATCAGGGACAGACACTTCAAGACATTGCATGGAGGGGTTCAGAGTACACTTGCATTGTTAAGAAAGGACGTATTGATATTGCGTGGTAAACAATTATTAGTGGCTGAACATGTCCGTCAGTTATGGGAGTTAAAGAAAGTCACTAGAATTGACACGGGTGTGGAGCTTCGTCGTTTGATTGAAGATTTTCAAAAACACATCCGTTCCTTGGAAGTATTGGGGCAGAATGTAGCTGCTATGGGATCGTTGCTTTGCCCGATTCTTTTGAAGAATTTGCCAAGTCCTATTGTGCGTGAATGGCATCGGAAAAATAAAGGAGCAGCAGTCTACGATTTAATGGTAATGGTGGACTTTATTAAAGAAGAATTGAAGGGCATTGAACTTACATACAGCACTTCGCAAATTAGAGACAGCGCCTCTACAGTAGACAACTCACGGAAGAAGGAGCTTGGTACAAGGTCATCGGCCTCAGCATCAGCGTTACTCACAACCGAGGATAGAGTCAGTCCTGCTAGCAGTCAGAAGGGTCCAAAATCTTTTTGCATATTTTGCAACGAAGCCAACTTGCATCCATCAGCAGTATGCCCTAAATACGTTACCAATCAAGAGCATCGCTCGTCATTAGCCACATCTCGTCGCTGTTTTCATTGTTTGCAGAAGGGTAGTCACTTTGCAAATTCGGCAGACGATTCGTTGGTCGCAGTATTTTGCAAATTTCGTTCAACTTGGTTTCACCTGTAGTGAAAATTCATCTAAAGAAAATGAAAATCCTCATTCAAGTATATCTCGTGCACCCATTGCTAAAACTGTGCAAACTGAGTCCCTCGTGAATCCTGAGTCGCCATCAATACCTGTAAGTCAAATAAGAACAGAAAAAGTACAACCAACTGGAAGTGTGATCCAAGTGAGATCTGTTTTGTCGACATCTACAGATGGCAAACTTCAGCTCCTCCCCAGTCATGTTGAACCTTCACGTAATGAAATGCGTTCAACTCTGACAAGTGATCCTGATAAGCTAAAATGGGTTACCATTCGGAAAAAACACACAAAATCATACTCAACGTCTGATAGACCCATCAAACGCTCTGCTCAAAATGTTCCCTCTTATGAAATGCCAATTACTACTGGTTCTTTAGGAAAGGGCCGAGCATCCCCAGGTACTATCAATAAACTTAATCGGCATAACCCAATTAGAAATATGTCTAGGACTGGAACAACCCATAACTATACTTTGTTCCACATTATGTTTTCAGAAAACTGACTGTGTGATGCCACGTTTTCTTCCACTACGAGTGCAAAAAATCCGTAAACATCCCATTCGTAAACTCTAACAGTAGCTTTGTTGAGTCTACAAGTGTGATATTCACATGTTTTTGCACTCTTAATGCACGGAAACGAGTCGACATCCAGTCAGTTTTCTGAAAACATAATGTGGAACAAACTATACATAGTTCATGATACCAAACAGCCAAATTTTGTCAAACCTATATCATCAGCTGTGAACTTTAGTAACTATCTTAAAATTGTCTTAATTGGGGACTCTCATGTTCGGAACATACGTTTACCTGCCGATTTGAGTACTATCACCTGGACATGTCCTGGTTACAAAATTGAACATTTCTACCAACGAATACCAGAATCCTTAGAAATACTAACCAAAGCCAGACAATTGTTTTATGTGTGGGAGCAAATAATGTTCCCCAGGACACCCCATCTAGCCTTGTAAACAATTTATTTCATATGGTGGAATCTGTACGGAAGATTAGACCTGGTAGTCATATTCTGGTTGTGGGGCTTTTTCCCTGTCCGGGATCTAAAAAATATCAACAGGATCCCTGCAAATGTCTAGTAGACTGTAATACTTTAATTGCAGAAAAGTTCAAAGTTAGTGACACAGTTTTTGTTGATGTTTGGCCTGATCTAATCTCAAACCTTAGTCTTATATTTAAGGATGGTCTACACCTTTCTGCTGCTGGAAAAATTGTCCTGCGTGATATCATTCATGGAGCTGTAACCTACTCGTATCCATCTCAGCAAGGGAGCTTGTTAAACTTCTATCTCGTAAGGGGACATTTTCAGATTATAATGATCACCCTATTCAAACTACTAATGATTATACCAGCGTTGACATGTTAAATAAGCCTCATCAAAATTGTTATAGAATCGTAAGGTGTCTGCCATGTCCCCATTCTTCCTGTTGCCTTATAAATGCCCAGAGTATGAAGGTAAAATTGGCGGAACTCCATCTGCTGCTTTCTTCAGGTTTATTTGATCTGATCTTTGTTGTTAAAACTTGGTTTGATAGTTCTGTGGCTGATATGCAGCTGTTATTCATGTCATCCTATTGTATTATCCGCCGAGATCGCCCTTTGATTCAAGGGGAGGCATTGCAGTCTTTTACAAAAGCACCCAGACTTTGAGCCATACTATCCTATCAGATGACGTGGAAGCTTTAAGTTTTTAGTTGACTGGTGCAAACTTGATAATTACCTTGGGTTATTTACTTGAAGGTAGAAATGAATGTCAGATTAAAGCAATGTGCTCTTTCTTTAGGTCCGCTGTGGTTCCTGATCGATTTAATTTATTCATCGGGGACTTTAATATGGCTTATATTGACTGGCAGAACTGTTCAGCTTCAAACAATCACCAACAAATCTTCTTGACTGTATACGGCTGACTTGGGTCTAACTCAACTGGCCAATAAGCCAACACGTAATAAAAATATTCTTGACCTTGTCTTAGTTGACAATGAACGCCTTGTATTTGACACTGATGTAATCGATCATTTCGGCATGAGTGACCATACTTCTGTTACTTTTTCTCTTAATAACTCTGTTAGAACTGCTAGCAATGCCATAAACGATTTTTACAAGAAGATTGACTACCATGCATTACACATCAAAATTGCAGCACTGACTGGTTTACAATAAAAAGATATGATGAGGCTGACGTAAACAGCCTATGGAATTCTTTTCATAATATTTTGATTGCTGCAGTTGATGATTGCAGTAAAATCAAACCATCATAACCTCAGAGTCACAACAAACCGCCATCTCATATTCGTAAAGAGACTACATACAAACTGCACCTTTGGCACTTGTATAAGAAAAATAAAACGGTAGAAACAACGAAGGCTTATAATGACCAACGGCGTAAACTTTGCAAAACTCCTTAAAGATTTTGAGATTGATTGTGAAATAAATGTTATCAAGGAGGGTACTCCGGCAGCCCTCTATCTCTATGTTAACCAGAAAACTAAAAAACCACGAATGATTCCTCCATTACATTACTGTAGTAAACAGCTCAATGACGATTTTGATAAGTCGTCTGCCGTCAATGAGTTTCTAATTTTACTGCAACTAATCCAGACAATGATTTAGCGCCAATTCCACATGTCAGAGATATTGACTTTTCAATAAATGATGTCTATAACAACCTTACTAGTTTAAGAAACAGCCATGCTGTCGGTCCAGATAATTTTTCAGCTGTTTTCTACAAAGAATTTGCATCTGAACTAAGTTCACCTCTTTTTTGGATCTTTAAACTCTCTGTTCAGACTGGGAAGGTTCCTAATTGCTAGAAAATGGCATATGTCACTCCAGTTTACAAGAAGGATAATGCGGCTAACCCCGCAAATTATCGTCCAAGCTCGATAACTTGTGTCCAATAACCAATTTGGATAACCAATTTGGTTTCCTACCTGGTAGATTTACCACGATTCATCTACTTAACTGTCTTGAAGATTGGCTTTCAGCACTGGATCTGGGAGCACCAGTCGATCTTATTTTAATAGATTTTGATTCGGTTGTGCATTCCAATTTATGTGCAAAATTAATACATTTTGGAATTGTAGGAAGGGTATTGGACTGGATCACTCATTATCTTTGCCATCGATTACAGTCCGTACGTATTGGTTCTGCTGTTTTTCCACCTATGCCAGTGACAAGCAGTGTGCCACAGGGCTCCCTCCTTGGCCATATTCTTTTTCTGCTGTATATCGCAGATCTAAAAACTATTGAAAATCAATGTTCAGTGCCAAAATACGCAGATGATGTATGTCTGTACAATGTTGTCATTGATTGTGTGGACCATACCGACTTACAATCTGAGCTTGCGCGCTTTAGAGACTGGTTCATAAAATGGCAACTGCCTGTTCATAACAACAAGTGTAACAGCATGCATTTTGGTAAAAATAACCTCCAACTGCCTTACTCCCTCGATAGATGTCTACTTAATGACGTAAAGGTCACTAAAAATCTTGGTGTTTGGATTTCATCGGACCTAAAAACGACCACTCATTGCAATCATATCGTCATAAGAGCAAAAATAAGGGCACAACTCATTAGGCGTTGTCTTGTGTCGAAATATAGAGCAACCTTAATGTGGGCTTTCTCGGTTTTTGTTCGTCCTGTATTAGAGTATGCCAGCCAAGTCCCCATACATTATCAAGGATATTAAACTCATCAAGTCGGTTCAGAAAGCGTTTACGAAATACATTCCGGGATCGTTTAATTTCCCATATATGGAACGTCTTAGGATTCTCAGGTTGGAGTCATTGGAAACGCGGCGTCTAAAAGCTGATCTTTATCTTACATATTCTATACTGCATAATCAGATTGCTGTGAAGCCACAAAAGTGCTTTATTTTAAGTCACAATATCTTGACTATAGGCAATCCATTTAAATTACTACAGAAGGCTGTTATGGGTGTAGATCTTTCCAGGTTTATGAAGTGTTTTAAAAAAAAAAAGTTTTATATAGGACTTAGGGTATAGTAACCTGCACTGTTTTACTTTTTACTGTTTTTAATACGATTCAGAGTTGTGTAATTTCGGTTTGCTATTAAGACAGTGGAGGCTCTCTGATACAGTTTCCTTGCTTTAAAATTATTTATTATTATTATTATTATTAAATTGTTAAATGTTACTAAACAAATCCAAATAACTAAACAAAATTAATATAAAACCTATTTTGAACAGAATAAAACGGATAGTGCCAAACTATGGGATAAAATAAATGCAGTTTGTTGCGGTAAAAAAACTAAAAAAGGAAATTTAGACGACCAAATCAAAAAAATTTCCACGAAGTTAAAGAAAAAACATTACGTGACAACTTTTCAACGTTTTATCAGCAAGAGGTACCTCTTTTCAAATTCCATAAAAAAGAAGAAACCAGATAACTCTAGTTACCTGAACACGCAAAACAACATAAAAAAAATTGCGCCAACTCGATACAAATGTTAAAACCTACTCAAGATGAGATACCCTCAATTATGCTAAATTTCAAAATAAAAAAATCTTGTGGACATGATGGTTTCCTACTTGAATATTTTGTGAATAGCAAGGAACAAACTACTTTCTTTATGAAAATCCTGATTGATGCAATTATTGAAACGGAAATTTGGCCTGATAACCTGAAAAAACAAATTATAAGACCTATTTACAAAAAAAAATATAAAAAATCAATATTGTAATTACCGACCAATTGCATTACTTCCAATGCTTAATAAAATTATTGAAAAATACTTTGCTAATTGTATTTACAAATTCCTACATAAATTTAAACTTCTAAATAACTCTTAGTTCGGTTTTAGAAAGGGAATTGGAACTTTGGATAGCCTGAGTACGATCAACAACATAATTCTTAATGCACTTAATCACAGTAAACACGTAGGTATCATTGCAATCGACTTAAAAAAGGCATTTGACACGATCGACAAAAACATTTTATTTAATAAATTTTCCAATATTGGTATGAGTGGAAAATTGTTGCGTATTCTGGCAAACTATATGTACAATAGACAAAGCAGTGTGAAAATAGCAGATTCACAAAGTGACTGGAACATTATTGAATATGGTGTTCCACAAGGCTCCATTTTAGGCCCTCTATTGTTTATTATTTATATAAATGATATCCTAGACGAAAACTATCGACGTCAAATCTCTTTATATGCCGATGATATTCTTTTGATATCGGTTAGTAACAAACAAGAAGTTATGGTGAATAATCTTCAAAACGACTTTAATGTCATAAATCAATACTTATCCAACAATGAATTTTTCATTAATAATGACAAAACAAACTTTATGCATGTAGCTACCTCACATACCGAAATAAAAACCTGTATTATCCGTTCACATAATGAAAATTGCATGTTTAACTCGTATTGTAACCGCTGTTCTAAATTCAATTAGGTTGCCTCGTTACGTTATTTAGGAATTGAAATTGATGAAAACTGGAAATTTTATACACATATCGAAAAGTTAAAGAAAAAAATTAAAGGATTATACCGATGCTATACAGAGTCAATAAAACATTTGGAATCGAAATTTAAAAAAATGATCTATGAATCGTGGTTACTGTCACAGGTTCGCTAAGCTTGTGTTATTGTTAAGAGGTGAGTATTTTAACTACGACTGTGTGGATCCTCTCAAAGACTTTAAACTTTGTAACTCGAAATAAGAGTTGGACAGTTAGCAGCTTAGGGCTGCTCACGTAGGAGGCTGAGTTGGAAGTAAGGCTTCCACAAAACGTCCGTGACTTCGCCTTCCAACTGGTTTACTTACTTCCGGATTCCTGGCCTGGAACTTTCTCGGAGTTTCTTCTCCAGGAAACTGGTACTGCCCATGTGCGACATTTCACTTCTTGTTGACTCAGGAACTGGGGTTGATGTGCAAAGTCAATAGCTCCAGAAGTCACAAACATGATTAATTTAAACAAATCATGTCGCTGTCATTTCTGAACAAGCTGACAATTTCCCCTATGACTGAAAGAGGTTTACCTGGAAACAAAAACATTTAATTTATTAGTCAACAAGTTTTGTCTTGGTCCAGGCTGCGATTTTGTTAATAAATCGGCAACATTTGATTTTGTGGGGATGTAAAGTATTTCCACACGTTTGTCTTCTATTCATTCACGCACATGGTGATAAATAATGTCTATGTATTTTGTGCGTGATTTTTCCACATAGCTCACTTTGTGAGTCCATGCAAAATGGTGTAGGATTGAAACCATCGGCAGGTATGATACCTGTTTCAATTAATAGTTCCCTAGTCCAGAGGCACTCTTGTACTCCTTGGGAAATAGCCTTATACTCGGATTCCATGGTGCTCATGGAAACTTTCCTTTGTAGGTTTGATCTCCAAAGGAAAGGTACTTTGCCATAAGTTGCCACTACTCCTGTTGTGGACCTGTGAGTTTCCAAATCGCTTGCATGACTCGCATCTGTGTAGATTTGGAGTCCGGTGTGATCTGGTCGTAAGACTAAGCTCTGCTCCTTGGTTCCCTGCAAGTATCGAAGGATTCTCTTTCCAGCTGCCAATCCTCCCTTGTAGGTGTGGATGCACGTTGTGCTAAGCAGTTCACAGTGAAGGAAATATCAGGGCGTGTGCCATTTGAAATGTAAGAGAGTGCACCAACAAGTTGTCGTAGTGGAATCTTGTCTGGACATTCAGTTAATTCTCGTGTTTCTTGTCCTTTTGGTACTGAGGGAGTCGTCACTGGAGTGCAATCCTGCATCCCAAAACGTGATAGAATTTTCTTGATGTACTGCGTCTGGTTCATGGTGATAGCTCCATCTTGAGTCTTTGAAAATTGGATTCCCAACATAAAATTTATTGGGCCAAGAGGGTGAATTTCAAAGATTTTCTTCAAAATGCTTCTTGCAAACTGTTGCATCTTTGGACTGGAAGTGATGGCGGCAACATCATCCACATATACAATCAACAGACATATTTCTTTGCCTTCTCTGAAGAAAAATACACAAGCGTCGGAACGACACCTCTTCAAGCCATTCTTTTGCATTTACTCGGCGAAACGTATGTACCACCTTCGTGCACTTTGTTTTAACCCATAGAGGCTACGGATTATAAGACATACTTGGTGCTCATGACCTTGAACAACGTACCCTTCAGGTTGGTCCATGTAGATTTGCTATCCGTCTCCTAGGAAATCGTTCAAGTAGGCAGTTTTTATGTCGTACCGATCTATGTAGTAACCTTTCTGGACAGCTACTGAAATTAAAAGTCCGATGGTGGAAATTCCGGCGATAGGTGCGTAAATTTCTTGAAATTCAACTCCACACTTTTGTGCAAATCCTTTTGCCACTAGGCGTGCTTTGTAGCGCTCTATTTCACCTTTGGCATTTTTCTTTATTTTTAACACCCACTTGCTTCCTATAGTGTGGGCGCCCTCTGGTAGATCCTCTAGATCCCATGTTCCGTTTGCTATGAGAGATTCGTACTCGTCATGCATGGCTATTCTCCATTGGTTTGCTTCCGGACTGTTCATGGCTTCAGTTACAGTTCTCGGTTCTTGAGGAGTCGCATTCAATGCAAAAACATAGTCATCTTCCGTTTTCTTGAAATCATTAGAGGCTTCAGCAAAAACGGCATTGTGAGCTGTGTCCCCCTCTGACGAAGTCTTCTGGAGGATTTCTGGGACTACTATCCCTTCTCTTAGGGCGCGACTTCTGGTTAGTCGAACTTCTGGGGTCTGAATCATTGGCTGCGGCACTTGCGGTCGAGGCGAAACTAGGGTAGGTTGAAGTTGTAGTGGTTCGACCTTGTGTTCAACTTCAGTTGAATTGAATGACAAGTCAATAATTAGCGAGTCTAGGTCTTTACCATTTTGGACTTCATTGTTGTCGGCCAGTCTGGATGAGCCTAGTACGTCCTCTTGGAAGGTTACACTTCTGCTAACAATTATCTTCTTATTGTACATGTCATATAGTCAGTACGCTCTCGATTGTTGATCATAGCCGATCATTATGCATGGAGTTCCTCTAGCATCTAGATTTGAACGTTTCGATGGTAGTTTGAGTGCAAAACAAAGACAACCAATTGCTCTAAAATATTTTACCGTGGGATTATATTTCGTGTTTTCCCACATTTGTCTTGGTGTCATAAATTTGTTTCTTACATTAGTACAGTGATTGCGAATGTAAACTGCAGTATTTACTAATTCACCCCAAAACTTTGTTGGTAATTTAGCCTGGACTAATGTTGCTCGGACCAAACTCATTATCGTCACATTCTGCCTCTCTGCAATTCCATTGGAGGAAGGGGAGTAAGGAGGGGGGGGACTGGTGTTTAATTCCATTTTGCAACATCAAATCTTCCATACATTTTCATTCATATTCCCTCCCGTGATCAGATTGAAAAACTTTTATTCTGCAACCCGTTGCGGCTTCAGCTTTGAGTTTTATATTGCTTAAATTTGTCAAACAATTCATCCTTTGTTTTCAGGAATGATACATGAACAAATCGACTTTTGCCATCAATGAATGTTGCAAAATAATAAGAGCCTGGCATTGTTGGGGTAGGAAACGGCCCAACAATATCAGAGTAAACAATACTTAAGCGCTCGGGTATGCGATCTGCATTGATAGTTTTAAAAGGCTTTGTTTGTATGTTTCCTTGGAGACAGTCACTACATGCATTTGGTCTTGGTTTTATTAATGATTTACGGCAAAAACCACGTAGTGCATTTGATTTGGCCATTTTCTTTAACGTTAAAGCTAAAACATGCATAAACCTCCTGTGCCACACGTAAGTGCTTTTATTGAAGACTTTATTAAGGACTCTATTGAAGACTGCTTTAACTTTACTTGCCTGGCTTGCTTGTCGGCATTTTGCGTGCAGGGAAATGTGGGCACTTGATCTACGTCAGAGTTAGGCTTTAAGTTAGTTTGATACGTTGGCTGGTTAACACTGGCTTGAGCAAAAGTTTTTCTACTTTTTTCACTTGACTCTAGTTGTATTTGTTTTTGAGTTATTTTTGGGTCATTAATTATAAATAATGGGGCAATATAACTTGCTGATGCTATCAGACGGTTTGTCGTCTTCTGAATTATTTCACAGCGATCTTCATCAAAAACTATACGGAGGCCGGCTTTCATTGCTTGTCCTACAGAAAATAAATTCACTTCGAATTCGAATAAAAATAAAGTTCTTTGCATGGAAAGTACTACACCACTTGTGTCTATTTTTACAACACCTTCTATATTTGTCGAGACTGGATTAGCCCTCGTTGCACATTTTACACTTTCAGTTTTAATGTTATACGTGCTTGCAAACCAATTTTTATTGCAGGCGATGTGCCGTGCTGAACCGGAATCGACCACTAGTGCATTTTTTAAATTCCATCCTGTTTTTGCTGTGTATGCTCTTACGTTAACATACTTTGCATACGTGAAACATGACACACTTTCCTTACTTGCAGAAATTTCTCTTTGAGAATTATTACGGTTACCACGCCACTTGCTTCGTCCTCGGCCACGTCCTCTTCTTTGGTCTCGGGGTGGGCCTGGAGAGCTGCAGGTATTGGACTTGTGATTTTTTCCGCCGCATCTGTAGCACGTGATATCGGATTGAATCTGCTGTCCTCTGGGCTGCTGTCTTTGATTTGCGTAGTAAGTCGTCTCCGAAACAGTTTTATTTTCAGACAATGCAATTTGTTTAGACTCGTGCATTATTAATAAATGTTCTATGTCTTCACATTTAAGCTTTTCATCCTTCTTTAAAGGTGCTAAGTAACTTGTTATTAAGTTGTCATAGGAAACTGGTAAGCCTAGTATAATGTAGCATGCTTTCTCTTCATCGTCAATGGTTTTACCGGTTTGGGCTATGTTTTCAAATATAGTCCCTATTTTTCCCAAGTATTCACTTATTGACATATCATTAGTTTTACGCAAGTCGTGTAACTGTCTTCGTAGCGACAAATACCTCAAAATATTTGAGGGTTCGTATCTATCTTTTAGATGCTTCCATATTTTTGATGCGTCAGTTAAATTTCTTGGCACTTGAACCTTGACCTTATCTACAGCCAGCAATATTAGGCCAGATGCTTTTTCGTTAGCTAGTTCCTATTTTGCTAATTCCTTTTCATCAACATGTTTATCTTTTCCTGACATCAACAAATTCCAAACGCCCTGGTGCTTAAGCAACGCTTCTACCCTGCCTGACCAAGTAGCATAATTCTTCCCATCCAGAAGCTGTAAATTTTGGATACTAGACATTTTTAAAGCTGCTTCTGCCATCATTAAACTTCAGCTAGTACACACCTACGCTACGTGTAAACCCTTTAAATTACTCTGGCGGGATTACTTTCATTCATCTTAGTTTAAAAAAACTTTAACACGCCATTCTATACTGTTTGGCTGGACTTCGCAACCGCTGACAATATTTTATACTTGCCTTTTAGGTCCTGCTGCCTGTCCTTTGAAGCTGTTGTTTTTTCTGCCATTTTGGAACGTCTTTCCTAATCTTGTCGTGGCTCCAGTCTTGACTTGACGGCGAATACCACTGCATACGAGTATTATTTCCGAAGAAATACCGATGAATAGCGCCCGAACATTTTTTGTATTAGGTTTGGGAAGTGGATTAACATTTTTTACGTTTTGCCTAAAAATTTACACGCTCCTGTTACCAATTGTTAGAGGTGAGTATTTTAACTACGACTGTGTGGATCCTCTCAAAGACTTTAAACTTTGTAATTCTAAAAGACTTTAAAATAGTAACAGTTATAATTTAAACTTTACATAATAAGAAAGTTGGACAGTTAGCAGCTTAGGGCTGCTCACGTAGGAGGCTGAGTTGGAAGTAAGACTTCCACTAAACGTTCGTGACGTTGCCTTCCAACTGGTTTATTTACTTCCGTATTCCTGGCCTGGAACTTTCTCGGAGTTTCTTCTCCAGGAAACCGGTACTGCCCATGTGCGACATTTCACTTCTTGTTGACTCAGGAACTGGGGATTGATGTGCAAGGTCAAAAGCTCCTGAAGTCACAAACATGATTAATTTAAACAAATCGTGTCGCTGTTCATTTCTGAACAAGCTGACAGTTATATTTGGTTCAACCACCAAAAATTACATTGAAAAATTACAAAAAAACATTGAATAAAGCAACGAAAGCACTCTTTAGCTCAAACGTTAAAATGTCGACGAAAAATATTTTTAAAAATGTCAACTACTTAACTTTGCGAAATTGTTCAAATTAAATGTAATAATCACAAACTCTTTTGATAACAATTATCAAAAAAGAACTATAAAAGTTGGAAGAAGTAATACAGCATGGTTACAGGTTCCTACCTGGAGAAATTCCTATGGTAGAAGATGCCTTGAATATGTAGTACCCTCCATTCTCAACCAATTGCCATCTAAAATTCGATCAAAATTAACGAGAGGAAATATAAAAAAGTTTTTAAAAATTTGGCTCCTAAATCAAGCATACTGAATAACTGTATTCTTCTAGAAATATGATACTGTTAAAAAATTCTGTGTAACAACTACCGTTACATGATTGTATGTATAAATGTCCTATATTCAGTGCACAAACAAGCCAGTTAGGCTTCGTGCATGCATGTTATGTGTTTAATTACAATTGCTGAATAAATATATTATTATTATTATTATTATTATTATTAATATTAATATTAATATAATAGGCTAGTTTAGAAGCTAGAAACTGGGTGTGGACGATTTTCCACTCTCCCACACTGGAACGTTTTTTGGTGGTAAACTTTGCGAAATGCAACAAACACAGACAACGTGCTGAAAGATGTCATTCTGGTGAGTGTTTAGAGACCAACCACGGGTTTTTTTACTGAAGTGGTTTTGGAGGCTTGATGTCTTGAACTTTCGAAATGCACGAGCGGGATTGTGAGCTACGAAAACGAAGTTCGCAAATGACGAATACATATATGACGTCAATATAAAAAATGACGTAGCTTGTTGAATGACGTTGAATACTCTTGACTGTGTCTGGTTTAAAATACAAACATGTCGAGGTGCCAGGACTGTGAGAACGTGCTTAAATCAAAAGAGGGAGATATAGTGAACTGCACCAAATGTAAGGGTAAATACCATCATAAATGTGCGGGGCTGGCGACAGCAACCATAAAAGCAATGGGAAAGGGAATAACAAAATGGAAGTGCAAGTGCTGTAGGCCTGGAAGTACAAATTCAACAAATACCGACAAGGATGGAAAGAAAAATACAAATAGTGAAAGTGAAACAGCTAGTGACGAAAACGAAGAAAACAGCGAAGACGAAAGTGCAACTGAAAAATAAAGAAGAATTGAAAGAAGTGGAGGAAAATAAAGCACAAATAATAGAAAGAGATTTGGCAATTGCTAGAATAGTAAAAACGCTTCTTGAAATGAAAAAAGACAACGAGAAAATAATAGAAGGAATGAAATTCATGGAAGAAAAATATGAGGAGATGAAAAAGGAAAATAATGAAATACGAATGGAAAATAAGGAACTCAAGAAGAGACTTGACATAATTGAAGATAAACTCAACGGAATGAAAAAAGAAGAAAAAACTGACACAACTGAAATCAAGACTTCACTAATGGAACTTAAACAAAATCAACAGGAAACGGAGCAATATGTACGAAATAAAAACATTGAAATCTATGGATTAGATAATGTTAAAAATGAACAAATGTTGGAAACAATAGGTGGCCTGGTCATTGCAATGAACATAGAAGGATATGCAAACTGGCATATACACCGTGTACATAGAATACCGACAAAAAAAAAGAGAAAAATCCGACACGTTCATTGTACAGTTCAAATGTTGAGAATATAGGGACTTGTGGATCAACAGAAAAAAAAGTCGTATGACAAATGCACAAGTATACGGAACAGGAAGTGACAATATAATATTTATCAACGAACACATGACGCCCTTCTATAAGGGATTACTATGGAAAACCAAACAAGAGCTAAAAGCAACTTATAAATACATATGGTTCAAAGAAGGGAAAATTCAAGTAAGAAGAAGTGATCAAGACAAACAAGTGTACACAATAAAAAGTGAAGGTGATCTTGAAACATTGAAGAACAAAAACAAACCTACAGCAGAAAATAGTGCAATAAGTAATATAAGTAATGGAGCAGGTATTTGAAAATCAAAACAATGTGCATGAAAACTTTGAAAAGTTAAAAAGTGACAAAAATTTTCATGACAACAGTTTTATGATTATGCATGTGAACATAAGAAGCTGTAGGAAGAATTGGGATTAATTGATTTGTGAAATTGCAAAAAGTGATATTGAATGGGATATCTTAACACTTACAGAAACTAACATGAATCAATCAACTATGATATCTGTAGTTTAAAAATATTTAGTGTCTGTAGGGACAAACAAAAAGGAGGTGGTATACTTGTTTTTATAAAAAATGACTTTTGTAATATAGAATGTGAGATAGTCAAAATGGGAGAAAATGATAATTTGGACATCAAATTAAAATATAATAATATTAATTACAACTTTGTAATATGCTACAGGAAACCGTCTTCGAATAGAAAAATATACATAGCAGAATTTAAAAAACTTTAGGCAAAAGGAAAGTCTTAAAGAAACAAACATCATTTTCATGGGAGACTTTAATTTCAACACCTTAATTGAGACACAAAGTGCATGTGAAAAAAGTGACATAAATAAATTTGAAAATCTTATTGCATACTACGGCTTCACACAACATATTGTAACACCTACAAGAGAAGAAATACTGAACAACACTTATACAAGGTCATGTCTTGATCTCATTTTTACAAAAATTGAAGATACTAATTGTAAGGGTGCAGTCATTACAATGAAACTAGCCGATCACTACTACACAGTGTTAAGCGTTAAGAAAACTTTAAAAAAGGATAAAACAAATCAAAATTAAAAAAATCGAAACGATTGTGGGTTTAAAAAAATTAACAACAAAAAGTAATTAAAGAACTAAAAGACATAAATTGGGACTTTCTTAAAGATGAGAACGATACTAATGTAATATATGACAAAATATATGATAAAATTACAACCATATATAAAAAATACTCCAAAGAAAAAACGACAAACAATAAACAAAACAATAACAGAAATAATAACAAGAGGCAAGAATGCATAAATGACAACTTGCTTAGAAAAATAAATGAAAAAAATAGGCTATGGAATAAAAAATAATAAAAGAAAAAACACTAACAGAATAGATGACTTTTCAGACTTGGATAGTTATAAGAAAATTAAAAAAGAAATTGTAAAAGAAAGAAATAATGCAAAACAAATTTACTACGGTAAATTTTTTGAGAAACACAAAACAGATGACAAAAAAATTTGGAACAAAATAAATCAAATTTTAGGTAGAGAAAATCACAGAAAAAGCATTGAAGAATTAGTGCAAAAAAACTTTGGCACGAATAATGTTAAGGAAATATGTGAGAAATTCTTACTTAATTTTCAAAAACAAATACCGGATGTTGACAATGAGACAAAGTACAAACGACTTAATGGGGAAAAAAAAACATTTTGATCAAATATAAAATGCGATATCATACAAAAACGAATGCAAATATAACCATGGCAATTTACGAAGCAACAGTGATTAAAGTGATTTTAAATAAGTAAAACCGAAAAAGTCAAGTGGTTATGATGGTTTTTGGTAGAGCATTTTTTCTGGCAACAAAAGAAAACACATGTGAATTCATGGTAATACTCATAAATAGTATTATAAAAACGGAGAAATGGCCGGATGCACTGAAAAAGCAAATAATAAGACCAATTTTTAAAAATGGCGAACAAGATAACATAAACAACTATAGACCAATATCACTGCTGCCAGTCCTCAATAAGATTATTGAAAAATTTTTTGCCACCAAAATTGAAACATACAAATTCAATATCTTAAATCAAAATCAGTTTGGGTATAGGAAAGGAACAAGTACAATTGATGCATTAGAAAAAATAAACAACAATGTGACAGAGCTCTTAATGAGGGTAAATTTGAGGGGGCAGTTCAAATTGACTTAAGTAAAGCTTTTGACACACTAAGATTTGACATTCTGCTTGAAAAAATCTATAAAAGTGGTCTCAGAGGTAAAATGTTAAACATAATAAAAAGTTATTTAACCAATAGAACATGTAGTGTAAAAATTGGAGATGAAAATAGCACTTGGAAAGACATAAAGTATGGAGTGCCACAGGGTTCCCTACCCTACTTTTTATAGTGTATATAAATGACTTGCTAGATGTGAAATGGAAATCTGAAATAACACTTTATGCTGATGATATCTTCTTACTCTCAATTCACTACAACAGTAAAAAAAATGAATAAACATTTACAAAACGATTTTGATAAACTGAGAATCTACCTTTTACAAAATGACCTTATAATGAACGATGACAAAACATACTATATACCAATAAAAACATCACATATGAAGGACACAAACACGGACATCACCATTTGTAAAGATAATTGTAACACTTCAATGTACAACTGTAAGAAAATTGTACACAAACATTGTAACAGATATTTGGGACTGAACTCGATAACAATTGGAAATTCTATGAACATTTAGAAAAATTAAGCTTAAATATAAGAAAAACAATACCAACTCTTAATAAAATTAAAAACACATTAAATGAAAAAAAAAATTGTCTTTGAAGCTTTAATTATGTCGCATATAAATTATGGTATATTAATTTATGGGTCAACAACGAAAACTATGATTTCACAATTACAAAAAGTTACAAACAGAGCTATAAAAGTACTATTTAAAAAACATGAAAATGAAAAAAGCAAAGACATATATAAACGCATAAATCTATTTGTGAAGGAGAGGACATGAATCGATGATGTTGGGACAATGAGGACAAAAACTATCATGACTGGTGGATTTATTCGCTGATACCAACGTTGTACATATTAGAAAAATGTTGTACAGACTAAGCCTGTCTGGCCTCTCATAAAAAGTTGTCACAAGAGAACAATCCTAAACCCAACAAAACAGGATAACAATTACTACTGAACTCGTACATTGCCGTAGCTCCTTTGTAAAGACTGGCTAACAAACGTTGCCTACAATAAAGACTAGCACAGCTATTGTTTGTGAATCAAAATGATCTTTCGTAATTGTTCTGACAAGAATCCCCCGTCATTGGATTTACAAACGTTAAAATACCATATTAGAAATGTTAGTTACTCTTGGCACAAATTACCTTTTTTAAACATTACCTAAGTCAAAAATAAAGTTAGTAAAGTTGTTTTTTTTATTATAAAACATTAGTTCCATCTTCAACGAACCCACAGCCTAACCATGTCATGAAAAATAATACATACATACATATAAATACAACAACTTTCAATTTACATAATTCCATTACCAGTCATAATAACGTGCTATAAACACTATCCCGAAATCTCAGTACAGTGAAAAATCCCTCTCCATGATACGCTTCATTTTTGCGCCACTTACAGTTTTTGTTAAGACATCTGCTGCTAATTCATCCCCCGGCAAATATACTAATTCCAATATACCTCGTTTTATCTCGTCTCGTACAAAATTTGTCTTACGAGTATAATGTTTTGAAGATGAATTACCTCCATTCCTCGCTAGTTCAATGGCGGATTTGGAATCTGTCTGCAACTGAATAGGATATTTTAACAGCTCTGGACACAATTCTGACACAAGCCCTCGCACAGATATTAGCTCCTTAGCTACGTCACAAATAGCATTTAATTCTGCTTCACAAGTACTCATGGCAACAGTTTTTTTTTTCTGGCTTTCCACATTATTGGTACTGTGCCTAAGAATATTACAAATCCCCTTACACATTTTGACCCCTTACTGGAACACCATGCTGCATCAGACTGAGCTCGTAAAAATGATATTTTTCCCCTATCATAGTGCAAACCATATTTTGCAGTACCCTTTAAATACCTAAGCACTCGTTTCAGTGCACCCATGTGTATTTGGCGTGGGTCATGGTTGAAACGAGCTAGGCTTGTTACTTGGAAAGACAAATCTGCTCTGGTATAATTAACCAAGTAAGTTAGAGATCCTAATAGCTCCTGGTATTCAGTTTTGTTGATGCTTGGTGAATCTTTACAGTCGTCGATCTTTTGGTTTAGATCACCAACCCCTTTAACAGACTTGCAGTCAGACATTTTAAATTTATGTAATAATTTCTCAACGTACTGCTGCTGTGTTACAAATATTTCAGATGGTGATACCAAGATCTTTAAGCCCAAATAAAGCTGGTCTTCTACCTGTAAAATCTCTATCCTTTCTTTAATCTTATCCATGTAATAATCAGTGATTATACGACTAGAGCTAGCAATCGCATCATCATCTACAAAAATCATAGCCACTATAAAACCTTCTATGGGTACTGATGTGTACAGATAATAGACGCAAGGGTCAAATTCACTACGAGTTAAGCCTATAGCAAGTAAAATGTCATTGAAAGTGTCATTCCAGTTTTTTCCACTTTGTGCTAAACCATATATGCTCTTTTTTAGACGACACACCTTCTGCTCCTCCTCACCAGTGTCAACAAAACCTGGAGGTTGAGATACATATGTAGTTACTGGTCCGATAGGAGCCCATAAATAGGCCGATACATCATCGTAAAAAACGAGTTGATAACCCTTATACGCTGCAAGGCACAAGACAAATCTTATGGATTCAATTCGGACTATTGGGCTGTACGATAATTCGTAATCGACGCCCTTTTTCTGGTTGTGAGCTGCTGCAACAAGGCACGCTTTGTATTTGCGAATTGTTCCATCTGGGTTCAGTTTGCGTGCCAATACCCATTTAGTACGAATGACTTTTGCCTTAGGCGGACGGGGTACTATGTCCCACACATCATGTTTACAAAAATTTCCTAATTCGTTTTGCATAGCTTCAAGCCAAAACTCGCTTTCGTTCCCAGCTACAGCTTCATTATACGTACGTCGCAAATGAGTATTGCTGCCCAAACTACACCCTGGCATTACATGCAAGTTACAAACTGGTATTGTTACAACATTTTCACTTGCAAATACATTACCATCTTGGGCTACTTCACAAACGGTTTCACTATGGGGTGCACTCAGTCCTTGAAATACAACACAGTCTGCAAAATAATACTCTGGATCCAACGATACAATTTGTCGTGCCTGTCCTTGTTCTTGTCGTCGTCTTTCAGCCATAACTTCCTTAGTGGTTCCTGGTGGTCTACCGCGACGTCGCCTTGGATCTACTTGCTCAGCTTGTGGTTGTTGAATACGTTGGGGCTGATCTAGGTGAGGTGGAGGTTCTGGAGCATCATGCGGCTTTTCTGATTCGTTGTCGCTATCAGAAGAATCTTCAATAACTGTAGGAGCGGAGTAATTTCCAGATGACTCTATTGAATAAAGTAGGCTTGCACCGGGAGTATTTTCGATGAAATGGACGTTTTTCGTGAAAACATATTTGTCATTCTTCGGATTATAAATGAGATACCCAGAGCGGTTGGTACCATACCCTATAAAGATTCCTGGTATGCCTCTTGCAGTAAACTTCCCACGCCGATAAGGTGGTTCCATGTAATAACATAGACAACCGAAAATTCTGTGATGTTTTCCACTTGGAATAGCTCGGTGCGGGGCCCATCTCAACATGGGAGAAGTATCATTGCCTAAAGAAGTTGTAGGAGTGACGTTGTGTAGGTAACAACTCAGTCCAATTGCGAATTGCCAATATTCGGATGGTAGTTGACTCTGAGACAGCAGCGTCCTGGCTTATCCTGCAAGAACTCCCAATCCACGTTCAGCGACTCCATTTTGAGAAGGACATTGAGGAGTTATCCGGATATGACGAATTCCTTTCTCATTACAAAATTGTTGCATAGCAGATGAGACCAGTTCTCTTGCATTATCCGATTTTATGCTTTGGATTTTATGCCCAGTTTCATTTTCACGAAGTGCGGCAAAATGACGGAATGCATCGAAGACTTCACTTCTATTCTTGAGGAAATAGGCAAAGTATCGACGAGAATATTCGTCCACTAACAAGAATGTGTATCTACTTCCTAGTTTGGATACGACTTCAGTTGGTCCCATTAAATCAAGATGGATTAATTCGAGTGTACGAGTAGTATAAATAACATGACGGCCTGTTATTGGAGTCGCCCGCATCTTTCCCTCAAGGCATGAGTGGCAATCTTGAATTACACCAGGTTTCACGTTGATATCCCTCAAAAGATTATGGCGAAGAATATCTTCCATCTTTCGTTGAGAAATATGACCAAGACGAGCATGCCATTGCTGCCATGGAATAGTGATGTTGTTACACACTTGTGTTGGCAGAGACGGTGACGTGGTGTTCATTGATGAAGATTTCGCTGGTGGTATTACTGTTACTCCATCTAGTATATATGCATTATCTTTTATGAAAGCTTCTGCTATGATGCGTCCATCACTTCCATAAAAAGTCCTTTATCCACCTCCACCATCATACTTCATTCCACGCTGGTCAAGCATTAGAACAGACAAAAGGTTATCACCAACTTCAGGTGAATACAGCACATCTTGGACTTCAAGTATTGCATGCGGGGTTTCTATGTGAACAGATCCCTGGAATGTAGCCCTGATAATACTATTTTTCCCGGCAAGTCCTATTGGTACATCAACCGGAATAGGATTATTTAGCCATTCGAAGTGAGTTGTCAAATGTGTCCCGGCTCCCGTGTCAGCATTCCAAGTATTTGGTTCGACATATTTCTCTCGTCTTTTGGTATGTTTTTTAACCATCCCAACTGTATTTGCAAAGAATACATATTTTGGCTTGGCACTGCAATCCCTTGTAGCTTGGAAAGCACTTGTGGTTAGTCCTGTTTTAATGCAACAGTTCTTTCGTTAGTGGCAGACTCCGCTGTGAAATCTGGATTTACCAGTCGTGCTGATGTATTACCGTATTTACCACCACGTCCACGTTTATTTTGGTTTCGTTTCAATGCTTCTGGAGGTAATGGTAAGTTATTGTCACGCATACGCTTCCAACATGACGAGAAATCGTGGCCCTTTAATGAACAGTATCCACAAACTTGTACAGCTGTATTGGGGGTTGTTGAGGTAGAAGCAGGTACAATTAGGTTAGGTTGCGTTTGCTGACGACTATTGGAGTTCCCGCACTTCTTAAATTTGTTGCGTGATGGCACTGCATTAAAGATTTCATGCGTAAAAGGGAGAAAGTCACTTTCACGTTTCTTTTTGTCCCCAAACTCTAATAAAAGTTGTTCAGCTTCATCCAAGGTGACATCATTACGTATTTGCAAACTGTGTACCGTTTGTTGTAAATCACTTCTGTTGATCCCTAATAAAGCGTAATAAACCAACTGGCTATCTTCTTCTGTGAAACCAAACTGTTTTGATTCTTACCTAGTAAACGAATCCGCATAAAATAGTTCCCAACGGTTTTACCAGACCTCATACGAATTTTTGTGACTGCATCAAAAGCATCTAATT
>JAHWFP010099798.1:0-23968 GCA_023313725.1 Lithobius niger | reverse complement strand
CTGTCAACAAAACCCGTGTGGTCGGAAATTTCTGCTGACATTTTGGTTTTTATAGAAAGTGATGCAAGCTTTGCCGACTGACCGGTAGGTTCTTAATTATCTTTCCAAAGGAATTAATACAATGGCTGAATACGGTTGCGTGTGCAAGTCTGGGAACAGAGCAATACCCATGAGGGATGTTTTTCTCATATAGGTCCCCAAACTTTTTAAACAGACGGCCATACAGCACAGTTGCTTATCTTACGCGGGCCGAATTTTTTCTCCTTTGTCCCTGGTGTGTTCCAGCAGTGACTACCCCCCCCCCCCACCCGGGTTAGTGAGGAGGTACCTTTCACCAATACCAAACACTGGTTATGTTGTGTTTTTGTAAATTAAGACACGAGTATTTTTCCACCACCTCCCCGAAATTCCAGTTGCTCCTCACTAAATCCCCATCATCCAGAGCACCATTGTTGGAAACTGTGGGCTTATACTTCTCACTCGGCAATTTATCTATCTTGAAATTTTAAAGTGGAAACTCCAATGTGAAGTCTTGTATATGTAGCCATAAGCCATTCCTGAACGAAGTCGAGATCTTCATAGTTTCGAAAAAGTAACCTTCTCTTCACTCAGGGAAACGGAAAATATACATTCAAAAGGATAAACAACTGAAAAATCGTATTTCAGTGAAAATTAAGCACGAGCCGGACAACACGCTTCGCTGGCTGTATCTGGCCCCCGGGCAGTAGTTTGGAGTAGTGATACGGAAAAGTCAGAGTACCAGCCTTTGTTGCAGTAGACTTTCGTGCGTTTCTTTTCCTGAAAGCAGTTTAGCAAAACAAGACTATGGTGTGCGATTAACGTCAAGCTGCGTCTACATATACGAGATTGATGTAATACGGAATGCACAATACTGGCGTTGACTTTACACCATACTAGAGTTTCGCTAATCGTTGGTGGGAAAAGAAACATACGGCTTCCTGAACTAGAAATACGCTCAACTTCAATCGTGTAATGGCCAAAGTACGGTGTATGACGTCATTTCGTTGCAGGCGAGTAGAACACGCTCACCTTCTTCAGCGTAATTACAGGAGCTCGTATTATGCATTTTTAAACCATTTTATTTCTAACTATTAAATTTAAACCCACTGTAGATTTATTCCAAACATAAATTTAGTGTACGTCAGCAAAACAGGAAAATGCCTCTGTTTACATTCGTGAGTGCGTATATTCACTACTGTCAGGAAATTTATGACATTGTCTTAAGGCCGCTGGCTGCTCGCGACAGCAACCGACGGGGATGGTGTAAAAAAAGACGTCAATATTGTCGTTAAACGCAATACCAACCATACGATTGCAGCAATTTTGACCTTGTAGGAACGTAGTATATCGTGTCGCTTCGCATCAAATTTCCTTCTGTCTGGTTAGGGCTTTACTTCCCGCGACTGCAACACGACGTAGGTTGGTGTAAGAAAGACGTCAAAATGGATCCATAAACGCAACACCAACCACATGATTGACTAATACCCATGAAGTGTTAGGCTTCGCTGCACACTTCTCTTGGCATGACGACCTTCGTCTGTATATGACTGATGGGCAGAGCGTCAGGCTAGCAATAATTCCATTTTTTGTCTGTTCTGATGTTACAGCTTTCTAGTACAAACAGCATTCCACAAAGAAATATAAAAGCTGCTAAAAGGATGTATTTTGCAATACGTACTTTTATGGAAAAGCAATTAGATTTATTCCTTCATTTTTCCTTTCCCAGACCAAACCTTGCAGTAAGTGCTGATTTTTCCTTGTTCCGTGTTCCTTCCTGTTCTATGCGTGCCTTTTGCAGTATGAAAAATAATCCTGAAAGATAAAATTACTACCACTACATGTCGTCAGCATCGTGAATTTCTTTTAACAATTCGTTAAAGGTACATCCCGCCTGCCGTATAACAGCCACGCGCAGATTGCCAACTGCGTATGTTACCATCGCACAGTTTCTCGAGACTCGGCGTAGTAACACAAGGCCAACTGAGATAGCAGCTGCCTTCCTCGCAGCGATGAACGCAAAAGTTGTGTCGTCGCAAACCGGAAAGATTTTCTTTTTTTACCATCAGACTTTATAATTTTTTAGGCCAGCATCTTATAATTTTTCTTCGGCGAGCTATTGGCATAAATAATTCCAATTTTTACCGCATTAGTCTTTTAGATTTTTGTTGTCATGGTAATTATTAGCAAACGTTTGAAAATGAGTACATGCACACACACAGATGAAACGTCATGGTTATTGTAAGCACGTAAAGGATCATATAATCGCAGATGCTACTAAATTTGTTCCCAATATTCAACAGAAAATCTCGTGTTTTAAAACGCCACATTTTAAAACGGATTTTTGGCAATGTGATTGACTAACGGTAAGTAAATAGAACTTTGGGGCCGTATTTGATGAGGAAGATCGAGAAAAAAAGGCGCTGGGAAGAATGTACCTTTAAGCAAGACTATGGGGTTTAAGGTCATTTGTGTTATTAACACTGTACTCACTATGAATCAGCAGTGCGGAGAGGGGTTTCAGAGAGTAGCTACTCCTTACTGAAGTTGGGGGGGAATACAAAATTCAAGAATATAGAATTTTTTTGGGTGTTTAGTCAAAATTGTCTGGCTTCAGCCAGAAGCCACAGAAATAAACAGATAACGTAATTTACACATTAACAATCCATGTTTTTTGGGGGGGGAGGGTGTTTTTTTTGTGGGGGGGGGGGGGGGGGATGTAACCCCTGGACAGGGGGTGGGCCGCCACTGCCGTGAATTCAATTTAAACTGAGAATGCATAGTAAGACTGAGTAAAAGCTCCCCATTTTTTTTTGTATATATTGACAGTTTATTTATCAACATCGCATTCCGAAATCCGTAGGCCTTGTGTGGGTTGCATTATATTTACAACACATTGCAATGCATGTGAATATGATTGTCGGTATACGTCTATCCGTTAGTAAAAATAAAAGCATAATATCAACCTGAAGCACTATTTTCCAATAATTTTTCCAACAATTTTATTAGTCAGTTTTTATTTATTTTTTAAAACTTTTATTATTATTTTGTTAATAAACAGTTTTTTTACTTCTTTCTTAATCTGTTTAATCTGTTTATGCAGTGAAACGGAAGATGTAATAATTGGGTATTTTTTTTTGGGGGGGTAGGGGAGAACTATTTTTAAAAAGTGGCCCTCGAAAGAAGGGTGAAACTAAAATTGTTTTAGGATGAGTTCATTCTGAGCGGTTACTAAAGGACGAAAAAAATACTTTAAAACCTATATCCTCAACCACTGATTAACCGGTAGAAACTCTTTTTCATCCTAAAAATATTTTCCTGTCAGTTGTTCGTTGACAGAGAATACATTTTTTTTCAATGGTTTTTTCAATGGTTTTTTCAATGGTTTTTTTCAATTTTTTAAAAATGGTTTCCTTCTTTGCTTGTTTCACTCAGGTTGTGTTGCCAGTTTGAATAAATTGGAAAAACTGCGAAGTTTACTAACGTGTGACACAAACTACAATGGCCTCAGCGATTGAATTTTTGTGCTTAGAAAGACAGTATAGGAAAAAAGAATGTAAAAAAAATCGAATTGCAAATATCTGCAACAAACCTATCGCAAATGTTTGACAGTGTTGTGCGGGAGAGAGCGCCCGTTGCGACACGGAGTAGCTTCACGGCTGAACTCCTAAAACTAATTCTTACAGATCTGTTCGTTTTTACCCCGCGATCAGAAATTCATAATTTATCTTTTATTTTTTTCTAAATTATAATTCATTTTACATGGGACTTTGTATTAACAATTTAAATATGGTACAGACTGTAATATTCTTTTATATCTGGGTCAAGTCAATTGTATGAAAATTCAAAATACAGTATTTTGAATTTCTTTCGAGTTGACTTCGTAGCCAAAAAACACATCTGTCACAAATCCATCCATAATTTGCACGTAAAACAGTATGGCTTGTGAAATAACTAAGAAATTAAAATTTTTCATTATCAACGTTTTATTTTTTTTTAAGTCATTTATTTTTACAAATATTGATGACGCTCTAATGATTTTTTTGCCCTAGGGTATACCCCCCTGAGCCCTTCCCTGATCTTCACTGCTGTCATGTAGCTTGGGCATCTTCAAATATAGGAATGCGATGTCCTCCACTATTTAAGTTGGATTTGTTCGAAAGAACGCATCCCTAACTTTCACACAATCCTATGCATAACATTTAAATTAATCAGACTGTTAACGGAAGTATTTTGGAGCCGTAAAATAGCACATTTTTATCACTATCATAATTGTATAACTTGGCATATTCAATCAAGAGTAGAACGGCCCCTATTAAAACGTAGAAACTTTAATAGCCTTTTTCGACAAGATGCACCCCTATACCTTTCATACAGACCTAATTATAGTTATGTAACTTACAAGAGTATTTTTTAAGTCTTGTAATAGTACACATTACACATAAAGGTGGCTTACTGAACTACGTTATTTCTAGTGTATGATTTTCGCTGTTGGTTTATTTTCAATTTTCCTTAATATTATTTCCAGCGATTTATGTCTATTTATAGTACACATTTTCACCTCTATCAGGTACCTTGGCATATTGAGACTCGTTGCCGTCCCTATTTTGCTGGGATCTTTGTAACATATTTCTTGGAAGCACGGGTGGTGTTGAATGCACGGATTGCAACACTGGTTACGTATGGTAGTCATGCATGTCCCAAGTTCAACCAAATTTAGTTTCTTAACATTTTTGCGCAAACAGACTAATAAACGCTGATTTTCGTTCGCTTCGATCACTCAATCAGCGCATCCTGTGGCTCAAATCGCCCTCCCAATCGTTAGTACTCCCCTTTCCCCTATCTATTATATACTTCCACGTTCATGTTCGTGGAAATATCAGCCATCATTGTCTCAAATCCCCACTCCCTTTTCTAATGGTAACTTCTATTACATTCTTCCACGTTCATGTTCATGCTGGGGGGAAACAAATGGAACTCAAAAGCATGCTGTCCTGAATAGATTCCCCCAATGCTTCCCTCCTTTCAGAAGCACAGTGCGCAAAAAACCTTTTTTACACATATATTCCAGATCCCAAGCGTCAAACGGATCTCTGGCGTCATTCGGATCATGTAAACCATCGGCGTAGCTCCCCACACAACGCAGAACGACTAATATGAAACACCGTCTGAGGGGGTTCTCGCGCTAGTCATATACACTGAGAATTCTATAATCCAAAAGCGTATGATGCAAGCATGTATGATGTCAGAGATCCGTGGAGACGTTTTGGGATCCGGTTTTCCGTACAAAAAAATGTTATTTGCCCACGTTGCCGTTGGTACTAACTTAATTCTTAAAAATAATGCTTTAAAGTAGTAGTAGTCTTGATTCACACGATCTTAGTATGTAGATTCGTAATGGAAAATGAAAGTTTCGCTATCTTCAACGTGAGAGGCGTCATTTATAACCTTTTCCATGGCGTAAGGACAGATTAACTGAAATTTTATACATGATCGATCGATTGTGTGGAAATTTATAGGAGATATGTAAAAATTTGATGTCGGATCACTAATTCAACAACTGCGAGACATTTCACAGTGAAAAAAATTCCAGTTCATAAAATCATTTTTCGGTCAGGGTTAACTCGGATATGCGGTTGGAGGATACATTTATTTAAACCAAGGCATAAGATTGTAAACCGAACTATTTAGTTTTTAAAAGAATGAGTAGCTTTGTAGCTATTTCGGATTTAAGTAACAGTGGCACGCCATGTACATTTAATTTATTACTCATAGCATAGTGCATTTTTTGTAACCAAAATTAAAAAAAAATTTTCTTCACCACATTTTCGCTTATTAACATTTTCCCCCACTTTTTTTTAGATATAAGAATTAGCACCGTATTTCACAGTTTATGTTGGAGAGCTAGAAATTTAGTGTTTTTTTTTTTACACTTTTTTTGGAGACCTAGATTATCATATTTTGTTCATTTTTTTATTGAAGAGCTAAGATTTTCACATTTTGTTCGCACATTTTCTGGAAAGCCAAGATTTTCATATTTTTTCACATTTATAATAGAGCTAAGATTTTCATACTTTTCACATATTTACTAGCGAGTTAAGATTTTCATATTTTTTTCCAACATTTTATTGCCGACCTTAGATTTATCCAATTTTTTCGCACATTTTATTGAAGAGATTATTCGCCCATTTTTAGTATTCTGTAACTGAGAAGACTATGCAACGACTTTGTCCGTCCGTCGGTGGTGTTTTCCGTGGGAGTCAAGTGGACTTTAAAAAACACGGCATCTTTGCTTCCTTATAGCTAATAGACATGCTTGCCGTAACTCAATGGAATAGCATTTGATCGTCTCTTTTATCACAACAGGAAGCCACGCTACCGTAAAAAAAAAAAAGATGTCGTTAACGACGTACATTAGCATCTCGACACCCTGTTGCATGAATAAATAAGCCTATACTCTCGAACCCAATTCTCCGTAAGCTGCTACTTACGTAATTCAAGGAAAATTGGAAATTAGCCAATAGCGAAAATTATACACTAGAATAGCTTCCCCCAATGCTGCCCTCCTTTCAGAAGCATAGTGCGCAAAAAAACCTCTTTTACACAGACATTCCAGATTCCAAGCGTCAATACAGATTTATGTGTATTTATTTCTCCTTTATTGAGCCTTGTGAGTGTATGATTTGTCTTCCCTCTCCATTGCCCATGGCCGAGCAAATTTTGGTCGAATGGAGTCCTGGTCACGGTTGTGACTTTAATAACGGGTTCAGTGAGTTATCGTTATGCCAGTGTAGGATGTGGCCATAGTGATTAAGGCGCTATACAAGTGATCTGGTGGCGAACTGGGTAGCCGGTTCGAATCCGGGTCATTCCACTCCGACGAAACGTAAGTGCATAAAGGTGGCTTACTGAACTACGTTATTTCTAGTGTAGAATTTTCGCTATTGGCTTATTTCCAATTTTTCTTTATATTATTTACAGCGATTTATGGCTATTTATTACTTACGTAATTCAAACGGCAGGTAAAAATTAGGCATAAAATCTGACAGTTACGCTTAAAATCCAAAACTAGGCCCAAAACACATTTTTATCCGGTAATTGTGGTGGTTTTTACTTTTAGATTATATCATAGAGTTCGCTGTTGCAGTGCGTGATAGGGGTGTGCGCCTCAACATTTTCGTTGGAGGTCCGAAAGTGGCTGACAATGAGCCCATCACCTACGAAACGATGCCAGATACAGATAAACAATTTTCACTATTAGAATCAGCGTCCAAAAATTAATTAAAATAAATAAGAAAAAACAAAAAACCGGAAGTATGAAGCAGAAGAGGCACGAAAGCAGCGGAAGTACAGACGACCAGTTGCAACTAGGCAGTCGCTGCAGCCGCTTGTTTTTTTTTGTCAAGCTTTTTATTGGAGAGCTAAAATTTTCACATATTTTCACTCAGACGTCCCTGCCTGTACGTCGTTCTTGTTATGAATATCGGTAAGTATTGAGCAGTGACACGACGTAGTATTATTGCATATAACTCTACGCTGGAGCCTTAATGAGTTAGCTGCAAGGGGCACTAGAGAGAAACAGAAGGGCGTCATACTGAAGGCGATGCTGTTAAGAGTGATTTCTTAGACCTAAAACGCGCGATTTTTGCTGTTGGAGAAAACAACGTTATTTAAGCCTAAGAAATCCGCTCTTTCGTTGTTTTTCCCTCCATTTTTATGTAGTGCACCTTGTATTTATGCCCTCCAAAACCCATACTGGTGCCAATATGGTGGCAAATGTCATTGCTCTATAGGTTTGATCGTCCCACACAACAGATGGCAGGACCGACGATGACCTCCCCCGTCAACGGAATCGGCTTAGTCCCTTTTAAATCCACAATGAGTTCAACTAGTAAAAAACAGCTGTTCACCAGGAAACTGAAATTTTGCTCGGATCAGGAAACATTAAATTTCCGAAGGCCGAATATACTGTGTAACACAACACACTGGTCAGGTGGGAACGATGAGTATTACTGATTTTTACTCGTTTACCGGTATAAAACCAAGGATTGGTAATTCGAACTTCGATTCGAGATTTCTGCTGAAGGTATAATGGTATAAAAGTCTACCTGGATTGGATTGAAAACGATTGCTGAAACTGAACTGAGTAAGTATTATTCTTGTCAATTTGATTTCTGTATTGAGCAGTACCAGTGCCATACTTGGCTACGAGGCTACCAATCGGAGCCGGTCGTTGACTAGCTGCAAGGGGCACTGGATATATACGGAGGTAAAAACATTAGCGTATTTTGTCAACCCAATGCTGTGAAAGCAAGTTGCTTGGGATTTGTTTGGCCACTGTTGCTATTTTCAGCAAGTGGAACCTTTTCTTGTCAGATTTATAACCTTAATATATGTTTCTCAGCATAAGTGATTGAACAACACGTTTTTAGGCGCAAGAAATCCGTTCTTCGGCTTTGACTAAAGACGCCATTGTTGTTTACCTCCATTTGTGTCCAGTGCACCTTGCAGCTATCACAACGCCCGGCTCCCCAGATGCTAGCCTCTTCACCAGAATAGTGTTATTGTCGCTTCTCCCTTGATTTATCTGTCCGAGAGGGACAACTCATTTAAAGGTGCATCCCGCCCGGTTGGCCTTCCTGTACGGCTGAGTTTTGCAATTATTTCAAACGCGTGGAAATGTTGCAAAGACCTTCAGTATCCGTTTTTTTTCCGTCGTGAGAAACGGTTTTCCTGATTCACTCTAACCAATGTAAAAGTTGCAAAAGCTATTTCGCGCAGGATGCTCGAATATAGTGAGAAAGTACGTCCTTTTAATTTGATTAGAAAACAAAAACGAACTCGTTTGATTCTTAAGGTAAGGTTTTATTTAACTGATCCGAAGTCAAAACAGCAAAGGAACACAAATAAACTTTCCTGTAAGGTTTCAAATTCTGCATGTTGCTGTACTGTTTAGTCCTTACTGCTGTATTTAAAAGGTTTTACCATTTTAGTCTTCTGTAAAGCCGTACCGGCTGAGAAGACTATTGCAATGACTTTGTCCGTTCGTCCGTCGCTTTTTTCAACTTCGCAACGATACCAGATATTGACGACCATTGTTTACAACGTTAGATTCAGTGTGCGAAGTTAGTTAAATAACATGGCAAATTATAACATCGTTACTTCCTTATAGCTAATGGACTTCTTCGACGTAACTAAATTAAATAATAACATCTGATCGTCGAATTAAAATCCTAAATAAAAACAAATCGATTTTAGCTTCGTTTAAATAGTCTCGTCGCACTATTGCATGAATGAATAGGTTTATCGTCGAACCAAATTCTCCATTAGGCCTATCTTCTACTTACGAAATTAAAACTGCATTTTTAAAATTAGGCCTAAAAATGAAAATCAGGCCTAAAATCATGTTACCATCTCAACGTCAAGTTGCTACGAGTCGCTGTTGGCTTCATCAACAGCGTCTCTCTCGTCACTTCCCTATTACCGATGTCTATATACGCTACGTTGTGCGTTACGTTGTAACACTATAACTGTGTGCCTTAAGGTGCACCGTGTTGCAAAAATGAGTAGGCTTACTACACAATCCATATCTCCGTTAGATGCTATTTACGAAATTAAAACTGCTGGTTAAAATTAGGCCTAAAAGCTGACAATTTCGCCTAAAATGTAAAACAAGCCTAAAAGCTAACACATTTTTAACTGGCAATTGTGATGGCTACTGCTTTTAGATTAGTATAATAGAGATAGCTGTTGTAGTGCATTATAGAGGTGTGCGCCTCAACATTGGAAGTGGAGGAACTGTACAGAAGACCAGTGCGACTAGGCAGTCGCTGTAGCCGCTTGTTTACTTTTGCACACGATACATCAGCTAATAATCGTTCGCATTCTACTTGGCTAAACGGCATCTCTGGAAAATGTTTAAAAACTAATGTTCTCAGCGGGCTTAGCACAGGCCTA
Source organism: Lithobius niger (assembly GCA_023313725.1). Classification (NCBI taxonomy): domain Eukaryota; kingdom Metazoa; phylum Arthropoda; class Chilopoda; order Lithobiomorpha; family Lithobiidae; genus Lithobius; species Lithobius niger. Next base: position 13,993 of record JAHWFP010099798.1, on the reverse strand, counting down.
CAGGGTTTGTGCCAGTATTTGAAAACCTGGAAATATCCTGGAAAGTAAAAATGAAATTCCATGCCTGGAAAATTGCTTGTAAATCTTGAAAAAAAAATGATATATGCATCATCAGTAGGGTGATGAACGGAAAGTAGACGACGTGACCGAAGAACACTGAAAACATTTAGCCGAGAAATTAGTCGAATATGTAGCCTTACGTTTTTTTCCCCTTTGTTTGGGCATGAACGGTTTTGAAGTTTAGGCTCTGTCTTTAATTGCATTTATGTGTATAATGGTTGGAAACAGCAGTAAGGTTTCACGTGGAGTGAACATTACAGCAACACTTTTGATGTGCAAAAAGGGCACATCTACAAAGCAATACCTGTAAAATGAAGTAAGAACCAGCTTTATACGACAAATACTTGGATCTGTAGATAGCGTAGCAGAAAAATGTCTTGCCAAGAACAAGCTAAAAAATAAAATCCAGAATAAATAAAGAAATCACAAGGTAAAGTGTTAACGAAGCAAGCAGTCTGCATTAAAGACTGGCCTTGTGAGGAAACACAATACACTAGTCTGAGAAAGAAAGAAAAGACAACTGCCCCGACTGGGACTCGAACCCAGGACCTCCCGTTTACTAGCCGGGCGCTCTAACCACTGCGCTACCGGGACGGGTACTGGCTACAGGCTCCAGCCGAGCTAAGTAGCTGTTCAATCTTTCTCAGTGGTGACCTAGAGATCACAAACATACATACAAGGAGGGAAAGCAACTTTGCTTCTTGGCCTCCACACTAGGTCATCACTGAGAAAGATTGAACAGCTACTTAGCTCGGCTGGAGCATGTAGTCAGTACCCGCCCCGGTAGCGCAGTGGTTAGAGCGCCCGGCTAGTAAACGGGAAGTCCTGGGTTCGAGTCCCAGTCGGGGCAGTTGTCTTTTCTTTCTTTCTCAGACTAGTGTATTGTGTTTCCTCACAAGGCCAGTCTTTAATGCAGACTGCTTGCTTCATGATTCCAGCTCATTAACAAAAGTTCGGACACATATCACCAGCTCCAACAAAGCTTATACACGAAATTTGAATGGAAAATATTGAAAGACAGCAGAGAAACTAAGCACTGAAATTTCGGCTTTAACATGAGAGATTGATGTCAAACCAACTTTACAGTAAAGGTTATCGCCTTTACTAATATCCCGTTAAAATATGGGGGAAGAATAATCAAGAAACACATTAGTGGGTCGCTCCAAGTAAGGCGACAATCATCAGCATTTCTTTTGTAGAGGAGATTATAGCAGTACAGCGCGGTGCCACAGCGTTAGCGTCTTATTTTGAACAAAAGTTTGGCACGTTACAAGGCTCTGGGTAAAATTCTAATGTGGCACAAAAGCTGGTCCACATCAAAGGCTCACCTGATAGGCGGAAACGTTTTTGAACTGGCTCTCAGCGTATTAATGGAAAGGACTTCTCATTCAAAATCGGCCGTGAATAAGTACACGGGGTGTCACGGGAATGATGTGAGCGAGCGTCTAAGTAGTAAAATATTGTTGTAACAATTGTTAGTATCGTCACCAGTGTATATTACTAGTCGCAGTTTGCACATCCTGTGGTCCGAGATAGCCATACACTAGTGTTTAGCACCAAGTAAGTAACAATAATCAGCATTTAATAGTATAGGGCAGCGTGTAAGACTTCGCCAAAACACTGGAAACAGCGTCAACTGAAAAATCTAAACAGCAATATTTAGAGATTGACACCAAAATACCACGACAATTTAATGTCATTATATTTCTAAGGAAACAATGCGATCAACAAGCTAAAAAAAAATATGAGGTGATTTCAGTTGGCATGAAAAAAGAAAACGATGACGAATTAAAAAAAAAAAGTGATGTTATCATTAAAAAAACACCTAAACTTGGAACAAGGGTGGCAAGTTGAGAATGGTTGAATGGCGTGATATCAATTGATCAAAACGTTGGACAAGTTAATCCCACTGACTAATACTTCTGATGGTCAATGACTTAGGTCAATAACTTGGGTGTTTGGTTTACTTATGACCTTAAGAGCGGGTCTCACTGTGACCACGTTGCCAAGACTGCACCGCAGAGACTGGCTATAGTTAACCGATGCTTTACGTCGGGTATTGTTGAAACATTACTTTGGGCATGTAAAGTGTAAGCGAGGCCAATTTCGAAATATGCAAGTCAGGTCTGGTCACCGCATATGGTAAAACACATTGACGGCATTGAGTTTCTCCATCAAACTTTCACAAAATATTTGCCAGGACGCCAGCACGCATGTTGAATTCAGCAGTGTGAAATGTGAAACCTCGCCGCACCATGCTAAGCGGATGTGACGACTTCAACTCGGTTCCCATAATACACCATATTTTCGTTGCGCAGATCATTCTCGCGCAAATGAACACTGATTTCACACTACTAAATTCGTCACGTGCCTGGTCCCAAAATGGCCACGACGGATTTCGCACTTTAAAATTGGCAGCCCTCAAAATATGCCCGTGTTTGCTCCAGCCGGTGGAAAACAGTAAAAGCGTCAAGCAAGACGGTGCGCTAAGGCTCATGGGAAACGGAAGTCGCCACCTGAATTCAACATGAAGTAAACACACCGTCACTCGTTAGCTATGTTGCATTTTTCTCGCAGCCGACAAAAATCACGTGATCGTCGAAAAAGCAGCAGCTATTGTAAAATACCTCTCTATAAGGCAATAAGTTATGATGTAGTGACGAATGCATTGTACATTTGCACGAATGTAAGGAAGAATATAGCCTACGCCCAATTGCATTATAATAAATACTGGAATTTCCAGGCTTGTTAGGCTGGCTGTTTCATAAAACTACCTCCCCCCTCCCCACCCCCCCTCATCCCCATGTTGTAAACGGTGCATGAGAATATCCAGGCTAGGCTGGCTGTTTCATTAAACAGCCTGCTCCCCTCCTCCTCGTGTTGAAATGGTGCATCAGAATTTGCAGGCTAGCTAGGCTGGGTGTTTCATAAAACAATCTCCCCCCTTCATCCCCATATTGCAAATGGTGCATCCGAATTTGCAGGCTAGCTAGACTGGGTGTTTCATAAAACAATCTTCCCCCCTCATCCCCATATTGCAAATGGTGCATCAGAATTTGCAGGCTAGCTAGGCTGGTTGTTTCATAACCCCCCCCCATCGCCGTGTTGCAAACGGTGCATCAGAATTTCCAGGCTGGCTAGGCTGGCTGTTTCATAAGACAACCTTGGCCCCCGCCGGGAGGGGGGGCACCGGAATTTCCGGGCTGGGTGGGCTGTTTGTTTCATAAAACAACCTCCCTCCCCCCTCATCACCATGTTGCAAACGATGCATCAGAATTTCCAGGCTAGCTACGTTGGCTGTTTTATAAAACAACCGGCCCCCTCCCTATGTTGCAAACGGTGCCTCAAACACCATCCGTGCGCTCAATTATTTTTGGCTGGCTAATAAACGCCCATTAGGTGAGTGAGCCGGTCGGTGTATTTTTCCGTGTTTTTTCGCGTTTCGTAAAGTATTAGTTTCAGAGTTTCACTAATACTTTAATGCTTATCTTACAGCGGTTTATGCTAGCAGTTTACGCATCGTTTAAACAATTATTTTTTGATGGCTAATAACCGCTGATTGAGTGATCGAACCCGTCGGCGTATTTTTGCGTGTTTTGAATATTTACCCGTGTTTCCCAGTTTTACTTATCCTTTAATTTTAATCTTCCAACGGTTTGTACCAGCGGTTTATGAATCGTTTAAACAATTATTTTCAGCTGGGTAGTAAACGCTGATTGAGTGAGCGAACCCCACTTCGCAACGTAGCAAAGACCAAGGGTCAATACCTCAAATAAATTCAAGGATTCAACGTAGCAATGATGGGTGTCGTGCATCGCTGGTTTAAAGTGATTTTAGAAACTGAACAAGGCACATTAAAAAAAAATTAGCAGTCAAAATAAATCGTTTAGACAAGGAAAAACTACACTAAACAAAAATTGGAAACGTTTTCCTAAGATTCAGAAAATCATTACACAATTTTTCAGAATACGAATATTGAACTTTGATCCAGAAAAATGGTCCCTATTTTCAGTTTATTTAAGTAAATTTGAAAATAAAGGGTTAGAAATTGCATAACGTTGATTTTTTTTAGGATGGGGGTGGGAAGGGTGATGTACTGGAAAAATCCACTAAGAAAAAAAATAATGGTTTGAAAGGAATGGATTATTTTTTGGAGGGAGGGGGGGGGGGTTGATGTCTTGTAAAAATTCGGTTTTAAAAATAATCTCCTGAAAGGAATGGAAGGAATATTTAACTGCAAGTGAATTGTAAGCCGCTACCCTTATTTCTGCTTCAACCTATTTACATCGCAATTTTGGTTCGATTCAATGCGTTGCTGAGCAACAATTTCAAATAAATAAATAAATTGTAAAAGTTTAATGTACCCACGCTTAATGAAAATAAATTTAAAACCAAAATGGCAATTTTGGTTTTGAAATTTATTAAATAAAATAGGAAAAAGTAAATAAATATAAATAACATAGGAAAACGTATAAGAAAAAAAATCTGTTGTAACCAGGAAAACCGAATTAATTTGGGTTAAAAGAGACACAAAATCCGTTTTACCCTGGGATCCGAGTAGATTGAAAAAAGATAACGATGTCGAATTCCTTCAGTAAAGAAAATAGATTTTGGTAAAGTGGGCCACTAACAGCCATTCGTTAATGTTGCTGCACCTTCAAGAATTCGGGTAACTGAACCAGAACGGAAATTATATCGTCCCCACAATTTAATTCAATTGCCTTATCCTCTCCACACCATCCTGCCACTCCGCACTTGTAGTAACCCTGGATTGAACTACTTGACTCCGAAGTGCCCCATCTCCGTTCGTACACCAGGAACTCAACGACGAACAGCCCCCTTCAGCCAACTTATCTTAAAAAAATAATTAAGAGACGGATCCTTTTAATGAGGTTTTCATCGTGTCGGTGGCACTCTTCAGGTAGGACGACAACTAGCTCTACTTCAGTTTGTATTTAAATTATGGCTTGCAAGGTCGCGGAGTAACACTCTACACGAGGAAATTCTACGTGTTGTAGAGGAAGGAGCGTGGGTGTGTTAGTACTGAACGGATTCATTAATTATTAATTGACTTGAATTGAAGCGCAGTCTTCCGATTTTACGCTGTGAACACCGTGGTCAGACAGCTAGGCAACATCTTAAAACGTCCAACGCTGCTGAAAGACACGTAAAACAAATCACTAATGCAATGCATTAAGTTCTGGAATGGATTTTATTTATTTATTGTTTAACAGTCAGATAAGTAGACTGCAAAAACTGCAAAACCGAATCATAAAAATGCTTTTTAACGAATACGGAAATTTAAAATCTAAACAAATATATAGGGAAACAAAAATTCTCAAAATTAAACAACTTAAAGATTTCTTTGTGGTTCTGAAAAACTATTTTAATTGAAACCCAAATTAAGCTCAAATCTAAGGAATAATTATTTTGGGAAAACCACATATCGATCTAAAGTGTGCGCGGCCTATCTTGAATTCGCCGCAGAACGAACACAGATAATAGATTGTACGTTTTTGGCAGCAGAGTGCCTTGTTGATATCCAAGATGGTTACAAAGACAATGCCGGCCGTAGGTTAAAGCCGCCTCCTTCAAGAAGACGTAGTCGCTCGTAAAAAACTTCCAGGACTCAGCATACACCACGCACACAATAAGTGCATTTTGCCATGATATACGGCAACCGAACATTAATGAAATTCGTATTGAACTGCTCAAAATTGGTGGGATAAATGAGATTAAAGATAAACTATTCGACTACTTCTATACTACATATATGTAAAAGAATTGTTGAATGTGCATTTAGTGATTATAATTTATTTTAGCATTTAAACTGTTACGTTGTGTTTATTTTTGTTTCTGATGCCTCCTATGGATTTATGTTTATAATAATACTTGTCAACAAATATTGCATTCAATTTTACCTTCCCATTATTCGTATCGTGTGTTTTCTATTTTACCTGTCTTATACGGTGCACACAAGTTCACCATAAACTTTGAGCTGTCGTAATAAACTACTTATTATTACTAGCAGTCGTACCCGGCTTCGCTCGGGGTTTGGTTTCGCACAGGGTTATGTTTCGCTATGTTCGTCCGTTGTTTGGCTTGAAGGGTGATTTCATCTGTACACTGTGACGGGTAATTTTTCTTCCTGTAATACTCCCCCTTTTCCTTCAACCCGCTCCTCCTTTTCTCTCATGGTCTCCCTCCCATTTCCCTCCTCGTCATCCTGCCCATTTCTCCCCTTTTCTATACTTAGTTGAATTTGGATGGGTAGTTGAATTAAATACTGCCCCGACCCCTTTTGCAAGATTTGGCAAAAAAATTAATAAATGGATAGCGCGAAGCATGTGAAAACGCTTATTAGTGTTACCTACAGTTAATATTTACATTGTAAAAGCTTGTTATATAAAAAAAAAGTGACATTAAAAAGCAATACCGTAAGTACCACAAGAAAGGAATCACACATAAACAAGATTATCAACACTCATAAAAATTACTTAAAACTGAATCGGTCTTCATCAAAAAACAACAACAAAAATTATCTGTTCGTTCAGTTATTGCGTAATCACAATGGTAACAGAAGCACTGGCATCCTTCATCGCGGCCCCCCCCCCCCCATCTTGTTAGTTATTATAGCATTGCACTGTAAGAGCGCTGGCCAATGCACTGACTTTCCCATCCGCCGTCACCACTCCCCGCTCCCAGTCTATCGCTTTGGCTTGAGCGATCCGTACGGTGTGAAAAAAACAACATGTCCTTGCCTTCGTGCAAGACGCCATTTTAAGACTTAGCTGAGATGATCGCTCAGAGCAAATTTATTTATTTATTTATTTAGCAGAGTCTAAATGGCCACAAGCCGTACACACTACACTACAACTAAAATTAAACTTAAAACTAACTTTCCCGAAACATCTTACATCCAGTACACCCAGCGCCGAATACAACAACAACAACAATGTGCCCAGCAACAATGTGCCAATTTCAACTTTTAGATGGTAAAAGAATTAACGTGCTCGTCCGTTTTCATTGTTTACTTGTTGCGGTACTTGTTTTGCTGTGAAACATTAAAGCTTTGGCCTATAATGTATGAAGCTCTATTTATTTATTTTTTTGTTCAGTTTAAGTTATTGTGGTGGTTTTTGTCTTGTGTAGGCCCCTGGTGGTTGTGGGTTAACAAAGACGTGGTGCATTATGGGAACCGAGTTGAAGTCGCAACATCCGCTCAGCATGCCGCGGCAAGCTTTCGCATTTCACACTACTAAATTACGCGTGCTGGCACGTGCTCGCAAACAAGCGGCCAGCGCGCGCTGGCTCGAGACGAATTTGGCAATGTGAATTGATGAGCACAAGACGAATTTAGTGTGTGTAATCAGTAAAACAGAGCCGAAGTCTTAAACTGAACAAAATAAAATTAAAACAAGTGGCTACAGCGACTGCCTAGTCGCACCGGTCTTCTGTACAGTTCCTCCACTTCCAATGTTGAGGCGCACACCTCTATCCTGCACTACAACAGCTAGCTATCTCTATTATACTAATCTAAAAGCAGTAGCCATCACAATTGTCGGTTAAAAATGTGTTAGCTTTTAGGCCTATTTTACAGTTTAGGCATAATTGTCAGCTTTCAGGCATAATTTCAACCAGCAGTTTTAATTTCGTAAGTAGCAGGTAACGGAGATATGGAGTGTATGGTAAGCCTATTCATTTTTGCAACACGGTGCGCCTCAGGCACACAGTTACAATGTTACAACGTAATGCGCAACGTAGCCTATATAGATCAGTGGTAGTAGGGAAGTGACGAGAGAGACGCTGTTGATGAAGCCAACAGCGACTCGTAGCAACTTGACGTTGCCATGGTAACATGATTTTAGGCCTAATTTTCATTTGTAGGCCTAATTTTAAAAATGCAGTTTGAATTTCGTAAGTAGCAGATATAGGCCTAATGGAGAAATTGGTTCGACGGTAAGCCTATTCATTCATGCAACAATGCGACGAGACTATTTTAAACGAAGCTAAAATCCATTTGTTTTTATTGAGTGTTACCTTAGGATTTTAAATCGACGATCAAATGTTATTATTTAATTTAGTTACGTCGAAGAATTCTATTAGCTATAAGGAAGTAACGATATTTTAATTTGCCATGTTATTGAACTGACTTCTCACACTAAATCTAACGTTGTAAACAATGGTCGTCAATATCTGGTACCGTTGCGAAGTTGAAAAAAGCGACGGACGCACGGACAAAGTCGTTGCAATAGTCTTTTCAGCCGGTACGGCTGTACAGAAGACTAAAACAAAAACGAACTCGTTTGTTGTTTAAGTTTAGGTTTAACTGATCCGAAGTTAAAACAGCAAAGGAACACAAATTAACTTTCGTGTATAAGGTTTCAGACACTGCAGTGTTGCTGTACTGTTTAGGCCAAGTGAAACCTTACTGTTGTATTCAAAGTGTTTTTACCATTTTTACTTCTGCACGATTAGTCAGCTCATGATTGGTACTTACAATGTGTACATTCTACTTGGCTATATGACATCGCTGAAAAATGGTTAAAAAGTAATCGTTTTAGTCTGCTTAGCACAACTCTACAGGTAATGCAGGGTTCGTAAACATTGAAAAACTGGAAATGTCTTGGAAACTAATAATGACATTACAAGCCTGGAAAAGTAGCTTGAAAATCTTCAAAAATGATACATGCATCATCAGTAGGGTAACGAACGGAAAATAGACGACTTGATTGAAGAAAACTGAAAAATTTAGCCCAGAAGGCAACCCAGTGTGCAGCCTTAAATTAATTTTCCTTTGTTTCGGTATCAAAAGTTTTGAAAGTTGGGCTTTGGTTTTAATTGTATTTGTAATTGTATAATGGTCGGGTACATCAGTAAGGTTTCATGTGGACTAAACAGTACAGCAACACTTGCAGTATCTGAAACCTTACAGGAAAGTTTATTTGTGTTCGTTAGCTGTTAACAGTTTTTACTTTAGATGAGTTGTAACGTCAGAAATTAAGGCAGAGTACCAACAGAAATTAGTTAGTGTTGGGATATAAGACTCAGTCGTGTCTAGGGTTTCAGTTCCATCATATCTTAAATATTAAGCCTACAGATACTAAATATCAATCCAGTTAAAACCTCTTCGTAAACACTATTAAGAATTACCGACAGTCAGAACAGGCAAGGATCCTATGTTTTTGGTACCAAATCGTCAGTGCAAATCACGTAGATTTTAGTCTACAAGTCCTTCTCCTTTGTCTGAGTTGTAGTCGGTCAGCCAACACGTAGTTCACCTCCTAAGCTCGTCTGTCTTCTTTGGCATGGCGGGTTTTTGCCCACATTCAACATCTCTTCGGTTTATATAAAGACGACATTACATCATAGCTAAAAATAAATATGAGATAATGTCTAAAAATAGGGATGAGGTGTCTTGCTCTGAGAAGGACCAAGCCTGTGGCGCACACATGTACCCTACATAGGGTTCATCTAGACTATTTGACTGTAAGTGATCGGACTAGACATCCCTTGCAGTAGCCTAGGTCATCTGGCGGCCTTGCCTATTGACATCACAGTCTGTTCCTCTTTTCCGAGAACCTTTCTTATTACTTTTTAACTCGACAACCTTTCACGTAATGGCCCTCAGGTTGCAACACAGGCTATTACACCCACCGCCCTATAAAGATTTCATTTCTCGTTAGCAAATACCTCTTCCACCTTGCCAATAAAAAAAATACTCTTGAAATATCACACCATTATATAGTTTAAAGAAGTACAGGATACCGCTAGCAAATTTAACCTCGGAACTGTCAACGCCGTGCACACCCACCTTGAAGTATCCCTGTTGTATGTACTAATCAAGCACACAGATCGTATGAGATGTCGGCTCCAACTAACCGCGCTCACTGAGGTGGGTTCGTGAAGGCAGCATGGAACCAGACACTAATTCTGTAAACGAATCGACTATCTACCCATCAAAAACGAGGTAGAAACAAGGAGAGTGGGGCTTGCATTTATTTGCATTAATTCACCGTGTCACATGGGCGAGTTTCCGTTGTGTTTTGGTGTTATGATTGTACAAAATAAGCTTTAGAAAATTAAGAATAAAGCTTCAACACTTAACTATACGTATGTTAATGAGCTCCTGCATTGTATTCCAAAAATAATGCCGTCTGTAGTTTATTGCTGACATGTGAATGATGAGAGTCAATGCGATGACGAATCGTTTTGGTGACGATTTTAGGTTAAAAACCCTACCAATTCGTGATGCGTGGAAACAACGAGAGTTACTTTTGCTTGATCCAACCGGGTTAACTTTCGAAGGCATGCTTGGTTTCCACAGTATTTTATTATTCTTTCATGCCTGGTATGACAAGCACATGCTATAGGCAGGCTGGAAACAATAATAATAATAAAACTGCAAAAATTCTGTAACGACAGAATTGTTCACATGATATTGGTGATCAAAAACATGAAAATCTACTTAATAGCTAGTTTCTATCCACCCAAAACCAAAACTGGTATAAGAGAAGCCGCCAAGTTTACAAAAAGGGTCGGCCTTTCAAAGTAGTGATATCATTCAACCAGGAAAAGGCCGCCAAGGTTAATTCTATTAGCCAAGTTAATGGCACCGAATAATACTTTGGACGTTAAATGAAAACTTGAAGATTGCTACCGCTAGTAGCAATATTCTAGTTTTCATTTAACCTTCGAATTATTAGTAGGTGCGATTAACTTGGCTAATAGGATTAACCTTGGCGGCCTTTCCCTGGTTGAATGATATCACTACTTTGAAAGGCCGACCCTTTTTGTAAACTTGGCGGCTTCTCTTATACCAGTTTTGGTTTTGGGTGGATATCACAACTTTCATAGGCTGTGAATGTAAAAATCCCACGGTGTAATTGTCACCTCTACCTTTTTTGTCTGGAGGTATTTTATATCAATGAATTTTCTCATTCATAATTTTCACATTTGCTATTGTCATTCCGAATAAATTAATAACAACCATAAGAGTATGGTAATTGCAAGGACCTAATAAGTTCCTATGGCATAAAAGATACCCTGTGTCTTATTGAACCAGTAATGAGAAATTTATTCGGGTCGTAGGGCAGATAATTCATTTTGATTTCGCGTACCGTAAAAAAAAAACGAATTGGATTTCATGGGAAAAAAAACGACCAAACCTTTGCAGCCCACCTGTGCATTTTGTTTCCTAATCTTCTTTCCAGCAAAATTGTCTCTTTTATCGTCGTGGGGCAGATAATTCAGTTTGGATTCGTGTACCGTAACAAAAAACCGAACAAACCTTTGCAATAAACGATACTCCGTCTCTTAGTGAACCATTCCATTGCGTTCTGAATTTTAATTGAGGCCGCGGCCTACTGCCATGTACCCCATAAAAACCACCACCACCTATATGCAACCACATCTTTGCAACCACCTATTTGCAACAACAATGAATTCTGACAATTAGGTACTGAAACGATAAGCGTGTAACACTTAAGCAGGTTATAATCTACTGTTGGATGACAATACAAACAATGGTTACAACAATAATTTTGCACTTACGAGCCACTTCAGGGCCACGTGCTTCTAGCTGCAACCCCCATTTTAGAAAAAGGCACTTCCCCATATGACGCTTTACCTGCCTGCCAAAATTTAGGTCTTTCCCTAATCAGCTGTAGACGTGTCGTTATACCCTATGAGAATTAACATGGGAGCCTGCGGACTAGTTACTAGTTACTATCGGTACAAGTAGGCTGCTCCTGGACGCAGTTAGGACTCCACAAATTCATCATGGCACAACAAATTTTAATTTTCGAAAGTATGTAACTTTCTTGCTCACAAAAACGCTCGATATACATGATTACAATACACGCAAATTCACAACCGCAGCCTGACATGCCGCCATCTTGGAGATCAACCTGTTTTTGAATATCTCCATTCCCATCCCCATAGAAAAAATAATCTGTTTTTGAAGATACTAGTTACTAGTTACTAGTTACCAGTAGCACAATCAACGTTATTGAGGACACTTTCTCTCCATGAAGGACACGTTCCCACATTTTCGTGTTGACGTTTTCTTCGTTACTGGACCCAAGACACCTGATTTAAATGATTTGCAAAGATTTCTACAGCATGGGGAATTTACACCACTATGCTGAAATCAGGTATAAGTTGGTTTCAGTTAAAAGACACAGTCTGCTAGTGTAGGCCGCCTTTTTTTTTTTAACAACAATCATTTTTTAACAATCGGATGTCTACAATCGGATGATCTACTATTACTTGGCGGCGACACACTAGCGTGTGTCTAAATGGTGTTTTATTTTAAACTGGTGTCGATCATGAAACGGATCAAGGCAGAAACGTGTTTGAAAGATATCAAAAACGAATAAAAAATATAAATAATTAGTCTGGCAAATTCGAAGTCATCTGTTTACCGTTTAAAATCATTCACAACCATTTTTACAATCGTTGATGGGGAGGGAGACAGCAAAGTCAAAAATAGTTGGTCTTGTTTACAAACACTGAAAAATTGTCAATGTCTCCCTAGCATTTAAGTCACCCAGGTTGACGACACGTAAGACACCGCCCCGAAATGTTTAAGCTTTTTATTTTTGGTAATTAACACTGAAAATTTGTCATTTACAGGCCTTTCAGTTTCCAAGGTGACGTGGATTATAATGGATCAAGCTGCGCTGACTTTGGTTTCATCGCTGCCTTTTAATGTAAACGTATATACTGCTGAAAGCATTTGTGTAGAGGTATTCAACTCTTTTTTTTTTTAACTTAATACTTATCGGTTTATAACTTGTTTATAATTGTTTACATACATTCTGCAAAAATGTATCAAAGCCACATAAACATATTGTTGAGATAACGAGCGTTGCTGTTCTTTATTCATTAAAAAATACAGAGTTGTAGTAGCATTACTGTTCTTTTGCAGACATAAGGCCTTAGGGCCTCGTTGTACAGATGACCGGGTGTGGTTAACGCTCGCTAAAACCCTTTGTTTTTCTACATAAAACCAAACAGTAATGCTACTACAACACTTTATTTTAATGAATAAGAACATTAACACTCGTTATCTCAAAAATATGCTTATGTGGCTTGCAAATTTTTGCAGAATGGTATCCAATTAGCCAAGCAATCAGAGTGAGCAAGTGAATCATAACTTCAATGTTGCACGAACATGTCCTCACACTTATTCAAATCATTTCAGACTTTTTACATGAAAAGCAGGCAATTTTTTTTCGTATTCGAAACCGTTCTGGAATTAAAAGCAGAAAAAGACATCAAGGTTTTTACGATTAAATTTAAAAGTTCAGGGCAGGTCATAGTAAAAAGTGAAGTGTTCCGTGTGTCAATGGAATTCCTGCAGTTAATTTATGAGGCGATGTAAACTTTACGATGGTTACATGCACTATCCTCATTACAGGAAGCTAAAAGGAAATGCAAATAAATGTAAACTTTTCACACACTAAAATTAAATACTATCGTAATTCAATTCAGCCAAGAGCTCCCAACACATGGTCCTTGCGTCACTAATCCGTTTTGTAGCATCCTATACTAAAGATAACAGATATACTCGCCGAAAATAGTGCAGTTTGTTTTATAATGAACTAGTTGAACTCAGCGCAACCAATGCCCTACACTACAGTGTCTGTCAGTTCCCTACATCGCATGCTACCCTCAAACTAGCCAAAACTAGCATAACATGTGTTCAGTAGCTGGCAGTTACCTACATTGGATGCTGCCCTGAAACCAGCTGAACCCAGCAGAACTAAATTATGTTACAGTGTTAGGCAATTCCCTACATCACATGCTACCCTCAAACAAGATAACCCTAGAGTAACATACACTACAGTATCTGTCAATTCCCTACATTGCATGCTGCTCTCAAACTAGTTTAACCCAGCGAACATACACTACAGTGTTTGGCAGTTTC